>SNSD01000039.1:0-46472 GCA_004522665.1 Venturia nashicola
ACGACTCGCTTACGATCTATCTAGACTCTATTAGTATTAATAATAAACCCTAGGAATTCGACTTCTTCTATAAAGAACTTATACTTTTTAAGGTTACTATAGAGTCCGAATTATCGTAGCCTCGTTAGTACCTCGTATACGTATCGTATATATTCCGATCTAGTTTTAGAGTAGATTATTATATTATTAAGGTATACTATATAGATACTATCTACTAATCTACTTAAGGCCTTATTAATATAAGTATAGAAGGTTATAGGGGTATTAGTAAGTCCGAAAGGTATAACGAGGTACTCGAAGTAACTATATCGCGTATAAAACGCGGTCTTCTACTTGTCTCCTAGGCGTATTCGAATTTAGTAGTAAGCGTTCTTTATATTAAGTTTAGTATAATAGCGCGCGCCTTATAAGCGGTCTAGGAGCTCTAAGATTAGGGGGAGCGTCTATCTATTTTTAATAGTTACCTTATTTAGCCCCCTATAATCTATATAGAGTCTAAGGTCTCCTCCCTTCTTTAGTATAAAGAGGATCCTAGCCCCTATAGGGCTAGTAGAAGGTCGTATCTATCTACTCGTAGTCGCGTTACTAAGGTACTATCGTAGAATACTAAGCTCCTTTACTAAAAGGTTGTATATTTTTCTAAAGGGGGGGTCTACTATAGTTTCGATTACGTATTCCGCGCCCTCTACGGTTAGTATACAAGTAGTAAGCTTATTATTAAAGTCGTCCTTAAAATCTTCGAATTCTAGTAGGAGGGATATTATTATAGATTCCCCTTCTTCGAATTCGTCGACGCTTAGGATTAGCGTAATATCCTCGCTCCGGAGTTCGAAGATAGACGCTAGGTCTTCCTTAAGTAATTCTTTAGCTAAGACTAGCTAGACCTAGCTTCCTATACTCTTAAACCGCTATCTTATTTCGCTAGTATCTAATTCAATACCCGCGTTATATAGGGCTAGTATACCTAAGATATAGCTTTGCCCTAGCCTTTCTAATACGTAGAATTCTATCTTAACCTTCTTAGTAACCCCTAGGCAATCTATAGCTTACTAGATCGCTTTATATACCCCTAGGTATTCCGTATACTCTCCGCCTTCTTATCGTATTAGTAGAGTAGGGATATTAATAGCTTCTAGATCTATTTCGAGGGCCTAGATAGGCCTAATAATATTAACTTCTATACCCGTATCTAAAAGGGTTTATTACCGGTAGTAGCACTACTAAGATCCGACTTAGCTTTGCTCCTAGCTAGGGTAGGGTCCCTAACGGGGCGGGGCGAAACGGGGGGGTCGGGTTAGGAGCGGGGCGGGCGGGTTTTAGGGGCGGGTTATAAAGCTATAACCTAAACCCGACCCGCCCCGCTAAGCCTAAAACCCGCCCCGTTAGTTAGGGGCGGGTTTTTAAGGGGGGAACCCGGGATTTTTTTCTAGAAACCTTAATAACTATAGATCTATTATATATATTCTAATTTTTTAAATACTTTAAATAATCTCTAGGTTATACTCTATCTTATAGGTATATAATATATTAATATATCTATATATAAACCCTATAAAAATCACGTGGAAAGCCCGAACGGGGCGAATAGGGCGGGTTTTCTTCTAAACTATAACCCGCCCCGGGACCCCGCCCCAACCCGTTAAAACCCGACCCGGTAACGGGGCGGGTTCCCTACCCTATAACCTGCCCTAACCCGCCCCGTTGGGGACCCTAGATATAAGAGCTCTAAGCTACTACTAAAAAATTAGCTAATAAAGTAAATAGGTCTAAGGATAAGGATAAACGTACTTTTTAATTAGATGTTAAGAGTAATAGAGAGGAAGATAAGAGAAAGAAGAAAAAGAGGAGAAGGATAACTAGATTATTAATAATATCTATATAGAATATCTTTCTAATAAGAAAAACCTGAGTTTTAGCTATTATAATATTATTAAATATAATAGTTATATTTAGAGGTTCTTACTATATACGCTCGATCGCTTATTTTTAAACTAAGGATATTTCTTAATATATTTTATAGCCGTTATTATAGTACCCGTCTAGTAATATCGATTCTAAACTAGTACTACGGTAGTTTCGCGTCCTTTATAGCTGTATTTATTATAGAGAACGATAATAATTTCCTTCTATTAGTCCTAGTTATTTATAGGGTCCCCAACGGGGCGGGTTAGGGCGGGTTATAGGGTAGGGAACCCGCCCCGTTACCGGGTCGGGTTTTAACGGGTTAGGGCGGGGTCCGGGGCGGGTTATAGTTTAGAAGAAAACCCGCCCCGTTTCGCCCCCGTTCGGGTTTCCACGTGATTTTTATTAGGTTATATATATAGATATATTAATATATTATATTCCTATTAGGTAGAGTATAACCTAGAGACTATAATAAGTATTTAAAAAATTAAAATATATATAATAGATCTATAGTTATTAAGGTTTCTAGAAAAAAACTCCGGGTTCCCCCCTTAAAAACCCGCCCCTAACTAACGGGGCGGGTTTAAAGCTTAGCGGGGCGGGTCGGGTTAGGGTTATAGCTTTATAACCCGCCCCTAAAACCCGCCCCGCCCCGCCCCTAACCCGACCTACCCCGTTTTACCCCGCCCTATTAGGGATCCTAGTTATTTATTATACGATCGTAGGCTTATCCTTATTTACCCCGCTTAAATAGTTATCCTCTAGCTATAAGCCTATAAGGTAGCCTATTACCTTTCTTTTTATAGCCGTAATCTATTTATCTTTAAGGTAGTCCGCGATTTTTAAAATTATAAGCTAGTTACTAATTACTCGATATTCTACGGTATATTTACTATCTAATCCTACCTAAGGTTCTAGTAAACTAAATTCTCCGTATTCCTTATCCTAATCTATAGAACTTTCGCTACTAGTATTATTATTATTTTCCGGGCTAGGTACGGTTATTAGGTAGAGCTAGATTATATATTATAGGTTATATTTATAGACGTAGATACTAGAATAGTAAAGGGTACTAAGTCGTCGATTAATAAAATCTCGATATCGAAGTTAGGAATAGTAGGGATATCCTCTTTAGGTACGTTACTAAATTAGCGGGAGAGTCTATTAGCTACTATATTCTTTTTTCAGGGAATATATCGAATATTAAAATCCTATATCTAAATCTATACGAGCTATTATATAACTAGCGATTCTACTATATTCGAAGATACCCTATTAAGTTAATAGATTAAAGTCTAGGCGTCTATTTCGACTACGAAATACGTTCCCTATAGATAAAGGTAGAATTTCTTAAGTACGTATAGAAGGGCGTAGTATTCTAGTTTAACTATATTATATTTCCTTTCCGATAGTAACTAGATTCCGCTTTTATATCGGTATAGATATCTCTTACCTAGTTCGTCTAGTTATTATAGAACCGCTCCCTATCCTTCTCCTAAATTATCTACTATAAGAATAATTTCGCCTAAATCTAGTTCGTATATAATAGGTCGTAGTACGGGTATAGTCGTAAGCGCTTTCTAAAGAGATTTTATTACCTTATCTTATTCCTTTCCCTAATAGAATTCTAAGTCTTTCTTAAATAATACGAAGATAGGTTTCGAAACTATAGTAAAATCTTATATCTAGATTTAGTAATAGATATAGACTCTAATAAAAGCTCTTATAGACTTATTAGACCTAGGAGTCGACTAGTTTAAAATAGTAGCTACCTTAGAAGTATTTAGGTATTATCCTTCTCGATCGTAATAGTATCCGACTATATTTACGCCTTCTTTATAAATATCGAACTTTTCTCCTAATATTATTACTCCTACGCGTTAAATTTCTATAATAGCTATATCTAGTCTAACTACGTATTCTAAGACTCCTTAACGTACTCCCTTAAGTTTAGATTCCTTATTATTATTATACTTTTTCGGTATTCTAGTAATTATATCGTCTACGTAAATATCGCTATACTTAAACTAGTAGGAAATAATTATCTTAGATATATAGTAGAATTAGGCTACTAAGTTTATTACTCCTTAAGGTAAAAAAGTTATTCGTAAAAGACTAAACGGGTATATAAACGAGGTAAGATCGCGACTTTCCTTAGCGAGTTCTAACTAGTTATATCTAGAGAAAAGGTTAGTAAGCGATATCTATACGTATCTAGTAAACGAGTTAGAAAATTTATCGGCCGTTAGTAGTATATTTACGTCCCTAATAGTAACCGCGTTAATATTTATAGCGCTATTAATTAGTCGATATGTACCATTTTCCTTTAAGACTAGAAACTATACGTTATAATATAAGGTATAACTAGGCTCGAGTCTTCCTATCTTAATTCTTTCGTAAAATATCTAACGAATTTCGCTTAATAGAGCCTTAGGGATATTAAAGGGTTTCGCTTACTAAGGTTTATAGTCTACTACTTAGATAACTTATACTAGTACTACTTCTTTTCTAATTTTACCGTATTCTTTGAAGCTCTATACGAGGGTAGGTTCTCGTTATATAAGTATTTCCTTAACTAGTAATCGTTCGTTTAGGCTAAGAGACTAATTGATCCGTATAAATTTAAATAAACGTACTTCTATTTATCTACTTACTTTAACTACTAGGAGAGAACTAGAAATATATAAATACTATATCAAAATCTACTAACTATATACTACGAAGTCTTACTATACCTCTATACTCTATATAGTTAGGGCGATTATTACTTACTATTAGATTATATCTTTATAGTTATATAAGCGCTAAGTAATTACGTAGACCCGTACTAGTATAAATAGAGCGGGTTTTCCTCTAATCTTTAACCCGCCCTAGGACCGCGCCCTAAGCTATTAAAACCTAACCCGCTAATAGGGTAGGTTCCCTACCCTAAAACCCGCCTCAACCCGCCCTGTTAGGTACCCTAATAGGTAGATTAGGGTCCCTAATAGAGTAGGTTAGGGTAGGTAATAGGATAGGGAACTAACTCTATTAGTAGCTTAGGTTCTAATAGTTTAGGGTAGATTCTAGGGGCGGGTTATATAAAAGAGTAAAACCTATCCTTTTTACTATAAAAAGATTTTCTCCGTAATATTTATATATATATATATATATATATATATATATAGATACATTAATATTTTTTATTAAAGGAAAGTAGAAGGTAGCCTAGAGAATAGTATTAGCTTTTAAAAAATTCGAATATATCTATTAGATCTAAAGTTATTAAGGTTTCTATAAAACCGCTATAGGTTCCCCCTATAAAAACCCGCCCCTACTTAATAGGATTATAGGGCGGGTAAGGTAAGGGTTATACCCTTATAACCCGCCCTAAAAACCCGCTACAATTAGGGTTTCCAATAGGCGGGGCGAAAAAAAGGGGGGGGGGGGTTAGGTTAGGGGTAGGTCGGGGCGGGTTTTAGGGGCGGGTTTTATAAGGGGTAAACCTAAGATTTTTTTCTAGAAACCCTAACAACTATAGATCTATTATATATATTTTAATTTTTCAAATACTTAAAATAATCTCTAGGTTATACTCTATCTTATCGTAATATAAAATATTAATATATCTATATATATAACCCTATAAAAATTACGTGGAAAACCCGTTTAGGGTAAACTTAGGGTCCCTAACGGGGCGGGTTGGGGCGGGTTTTAGGGTAGGGAACCCGCCCTATTAGCGGGTCGGGTTCTAACGGGTTACGGGTTGGGGCGGGGTCCTAGGGCAGGTTGTAGATTAAAGGAGAACCCGCCTAGTTCGCCCCGTTCGGGTTTTCCACGTGATTTTTATAGGGTTATATATATAGATATATATATATTTTATATTCCTAAAACATACTCTATAACCTAGAGATTATTATAGGCTATTAAAAAATTAAAATATATATAGCAGTTCTAAAGTTATTAAGGTTTCCGTAAAAAATCTTTGGGTTCCCCCCTTAAAAACCCGCCCCTAACTAATAGGGCGGGTTTATATCTTAGCGGGGCGGGTCGGGTTAGGGTTATAGCTTTATAACCCGCCCTAAAAACCCGCCCCGACCCGCCCCTAACCCGACCCCCCTCTATTTCGCCCCGCCCTATTAGGGACCCTAGGTAAACTAGGTAAGTTTTCTTCTAAACTATAACCCGCCCTAGGACCCCGCCCTAACCCGTTAAAACCCGACCTACTAACGGGGTAAGTTCCCTACCCTATAACCCGCCCTAACCTACCCCGTTGGGGACCCTAGCCCTAATACCCCCCCTTTAGTTAGGGTCCCCAACGGGGCGGGTTAGGGCGGGTTATAGGGTAGGGAACCTACCCCGTTAGCGGGTCGGGTTTTAATAGGTTAGGACGGGGTCCCGGGGCGGGTTATAGTTTAGAAGAAAACCCGCCCCGTTCGCCGTAAATAGGTTTTCCACGTGATTTCTATAGGGTTATTTATATAGATATATTAATATATTATATTCCTATTAGGTAGAGTATAACCTAGAGACTATAATAAGTATTTAAAAATTTAAAATATATATAATAGATCTATAGTTATTACGGTTTCTAGAAAAAAACTCCGGGTTCCCCCCTTAAAAACCCGCCCCTAACTAAGGGGGCGGGTTTAAAGCTTGGCGGGGCGGGTCGGGTTAGGGTTATAGCTTTATAACCCGACCCTAAAACCCGTCCTAACCCGCCCCTAACCCGGCCCCCCCCGTTTTGCCCCGCCCCGTTAGGGACCCTACTCTTAGTTTTACCCCGCTCCGTTGGGACTCTAAGGTAGATAACTAAGTATTATTAGTAGACTATAGTATCGTTATTATATAACTTAGGTAATACTAGACTTAGTAATATATATAACTATAGTAGAATATTATACGTTATAGTTAGAAGATATCATGAATTCAAGAGAAATATAACTTAGTTCGACCGCCTTTTATCTTATACCTCGAAAGCAATCTTAGCCGATAAGTAGTAATTTTGACTATATATACAAATTGATATTCTCTTTATCTAGGAAAGTAGTCGGTTCCTATCAGGGAATACTAAATTTACGATGATAAAACGGAGCTATATTACCCCCTCCCGGGGCTATAAAGTTCTTCCCTCGAAACTAGCTAGGATCTTAATCGTTCAGGCCGCCCAGCGGATGGTCGAATATATTTGGATCGTATATATAGCAAAGCGGGTATTCCGCTACATAAAGGCTATGGCTGACGACAACACCAACGTGCCAGCGTTGGAATTGACGGTCGTCGCCTAAAACTCCCCGATTCCGCTGTGAAATTGCGGTGTTGATAAGCAATCTCTCCATCTAAATAAAGGCATGTGCAAAGCGCTACAAGTCAATCTCCAACGGTCCGACTCACCTCCATGGAATCCTGCACTCGCCTGCTACGCCTGCACCTAGAACTTCGCCTTGGCCAAATTAATCTCAAAAGTACTGTCCTTGAACGGCACCGTCGCGACCCCAAATTTAGCATGTTCGAGCGCACTCCGAACCGTCAGCGACATGCTCTCCCATGCGACGAGCGGTTGCTTGCCACCCACCATGTTCGTCTGGAACAATTGGTGATTGATCGGCCAAGGAGAATCGTACTTGATCAGCGGACTGGTGCCAGAGAGAAAGAAGCCTGTTGTAGTGTTACAGTTCCAGCCCCCATGTGCGGAAGGACAAACAGCGACGATATTGGTGGCAGTTGTTGCTGTGGAGCTGGAAAGCCACACGATAACGCCTTCCCATTCGTGACGATGACCTAGGCCGAATGAAGGTTCGTCTTTTGGCATATACCAGATGTACCTATCGACGTGAACAGATGGGGATACGAAGGAATATTTTTTGCTTACATCAGACCGTAATGTTTGCCAGCTGTTGCGCCTCGTACATAGACTTGGCCAATGCTGCTACCACATCCACTATTCGACCCGCCTGTGGGTTCCAATCCTTCACTAAAAACTGTTAGAGAAGAGTCTGAAGCGCTGGTTGGGGAACCTACTTGGTGTTGCCCGAAGCGTCCACTCCTGGATATGGTACGCAACCATGGACAACCTGCTCGTATTAGTGTCGACTAAAATTCTTTGGTGTTCCACACCTTCAAGTATGGCTGGTACGTCTTGTAGATAGTTCCAGTAGTGCCACTTGGGACCGCTGCAGCGAGTCCGACAATGTGACTGTTTCCCACAGTTCCGCGCTTCTCAATATGACCAGCCTGAACGAAGATAGCGGCCGCGAGCGAGGCAACAATGTAGGGGAAGATGGCCATAGCGAAAGGAGATGGACGACAAAGGTGGCTACAAAAGTAAAGAATGAGGATTGCGAGTAATATATACACTTGGAAACAGTCGTCACGTTCACGGTGGTCATGAGGCTCTCCAAAACATCAGGGTAACTTTTTACCTCTTGCCCGAAGTGGAAATGGCCGGGGGACACATAGTGAATATTCTTATCCTGGACCGTGGTGGAAAAATGGTTAGTTGATCTGCGGCTCGGTATCAGCTCGGTATAAACACCGACAAAGAAGGCGGATCCGGTCGGGAAGGGTTTGCGGCAGGACAGATCTGAAAGGGTTTGGTTGTGGGATGGAAGATGTGAAGGTCCAGACTCCAGACAGACTTCGAGTCGTGAAAGAATAATTATATGAAATTGATCAAAATCCCTCCACACGGTTTTGCGTGTCGGAGGGTAGCTATCCGACTGACCCAAGCTCACGAAAATTGTATTTCATTCTATTGTTTTGAGATGGTATTAGTGAGTGGACTATGGTTATAGAAAACTGGGGCTTCTGAGTTATAGCTCGAATCCTAACAAGTTTACGACATGATTAACGGGGTAACAGAATGCATCTTGAAACAGAGGCTTACAGCGAAGATTACAGCGAAGAACAACTAAAATCGATATACATGGGCATGAAGAAGCGCAAGTAGTCGTGATAGCAGAGGCTCAGAAGAGTATTCGATCCACAACCTTGATGGTAAGCTGGCGATGTGTGAAGTTGCCCCAACCACCTGTTTAGTTCCTCTGATTTGACTATCCGTCAAGCTTCCCGCGCTGAGATCGCGTCCGTATATAGCACCGCGAGTTCAGGCTCGGCATGATGGCGTAATGCCTTGGCAAGAGAAGGCGAGTGTGAAGACTGGGCGTTGAAAACGAATAAGTTGCGGGAAGAATAGCTTCGGATGCCGGACGCCGAATGTCGAATGTGTCATATCCCAGAAGTTCGGGAATCCTGTCGGTATATGGAAGAGCCTAGTCAGAGAACAAATGTCCATGTATGGCTTACCAGATCTTGGAATCGATCCATGTGCGGACACGCTGAAGAAATGGCTCCTTGAAATCTTAGATATTTAGGATAAAGGAGCGTTGCCATGAGGAAACAAGCGGGTCGGGTAATCTTATCGCATAATAGCCATGAGCTCTTCACAGTTGGTCTGTTCTGGACCGCCGGATGCCAGTACTGTCCATTATAAGAATTGGACGCCCAGGTAGAGTGAGCAGGGCATAGTCTTATACTACGAAAGTCCCGGAAAAAGACGTATGTCAACCAAGGTAAGTTGTGTGACCATGGCCGGGAAGGTTCGAAGCTTGAAGAAGCTGATAGGCAGCCAATATTCCAGATTTGACTCCAGCAACTTCAGGCGGCGAACTTCCCCGCTCATGGGTACACAGTTCATCTTGAATGCCAAACCTAGAGGTCTGATGTTTGATCATTGCGACATATTGTGATCGATTTTGCCTCCCTAAAAAGATACGGGATCGCCTCGAGGCGACTTGCAACCACGGCCACCGGTCATTCTAAGCGGCTGTGTCCCGAGTTTTGAGTGTATTGTTTGTAGGAAAGGAAAAGGAGGTTGAGGCGTTCGGGGTCGTGGAATGTAGATGTCGGTCCGGTCAAGGCTAAGCAGAGACTGAAGAGGCGGCGCGAGCGTGGAACCTGAGGCAAATTCAGCTTTTTGCCGCTGAACGGTTCGAGGAAATTGTGTGAGATAGTTAAGCAGTAACTTGCCTTGATCGAGGCCCCTACGCTTGCTTCCTTGTCCAATCGGACTATTTCGTTGGCTTGGGTTTTCGGAGGGGGCCGTTCCGCGAGGTTCGACGTTGCTACTCCAACAACCTCCTACCAGCGCGTGTCAGTCTTATTTCAACTTTTCGATTGGTGTTCATTGGTTGGTAAGCTGATGGACAAGATCTGAGGTCACTAATTCACGAACCACCCCTACTAGAGACCGGTATTCGTTGGTTATTGAAACAAGACTGATGGGCGCGGGTACTCCCGCTGTGCATGACTTCCCGAAATGGAGACGTATGCCAGGCCTACGAAGTCGGTATCTCGAGGGTTGCGAGGGATGAAGGAGGGAGGTGGAAGATGATTCACTGATAACGTCAACTTCGTGGCTAATCAGTGGTGCCTCTCGAATGTCGTGTCCGTGTCCGTGTCCGTGGGGAGCTAACGTGGCGTGTGGATAGGGGATAGGATGGGGAGTCGAGAGGGTGATGCGTCGTGAAAGTTGACAATGGGCCAGTAGCCGTCATTGCGACGCAGGACGTCTGACGTCGGCGTACCAATGGGAGCACCTGTTGTTCGAGTGTTCCAATTGACCCCGATTCACTGTTGACATCGCTTTTGGCGCCGTGTATAGGATGGATGCGTGGGTCGAGCAAAATGCGGAGGTTGGTGATGAATGGTTGCGTTTGGTGCAGGTATAGGCCAGCACAATTTCTACCACGCATTAGGATTATTGTATCTTACCGCACCCGAGATTAACCGACCACATATGCCGATAACGTGATGTTGAGCCAATCAGAGGGCTTGGATTTGAATACTATAGTAGGTATCTTACCATGTACATTCGGCAAACGGGCTAGTCTCTCCTCCCGCTATCGCACACTCAACGACCACGTACCATACCCGCAGGCCCCCACCCCCACTAATTGCTATTCTTACACTTCCCACTTCATCAATTTCAAAGCACGGATCCTCCATTAATATCTATCGACGTTCGGAGCTTTTCGGCATTGGTGTAGAATTCTTGCCTCGTTTTTTGACGTCTGTATCCTATCGCATCTCAAATCGGAGACGGATCTGCGACTTGGAATATGACCCTGAACGCCAAACTGGGTGTACAGTCTGTGTTTTGAGGGTGTTGCAAAGGATCTTCAGGATTGAGGAGCTTTTGACAAGAGAGCATGTGAAACAAGCTCATGACGCCGAATAGAGGTCGCGCAAGAAACGGGTGAAACGAGAAGCGGAAAGACAAGGTTATCGCACATCCTCGACGTTCATCTCCACCTGAAAAGTGTGATATACAACATAAATCTTCATTTCACTTTTCCAAATTCATCTCCCTCCAGGCTGTCTATTCAAAAACGTCGACATGGTATATACTCCTGTCCTCATACACAAATCTAAATCCAAAACACGTTCACAATCCGATTCGGTTAGAAGATGGACTGGAAGATGGCCTTGCCAATTTGCATAGGCGTCTTTTTAGGCTTCTCACCCTTCATCTCCACAATACTGGCTCTCCGTTGTTCAACATCAACATGTGGTCCAGAGATCGTGTTCATCTGTCCCTCACGCATGCCCGTGTATATATCAATGTTCTTTATGGGAATGTAAAGTGGACGTTCCTCTGGACGAGCGAACCAGGAGTAGGCTTTCCATCCGATGTACAAGATGATGAGGAAGGGACCAGCAAGGTAGGCTTGGAAGAAGGTGGTGGGATCGAGGTAGCCAGACGGATCGCCGACGGGGTAGAGGGCGACGTAGAATTGTGCGGCGAGGCAAAGAAAGTTCATGACGGCGCAAATGTATGAGCCCCAAACGCCGAACGCAGCCTTGAATGGGAGTTCTTCGATGGTGTGGCCTTGATGTTTCCTGCGATATCAATTAGTGTTACCCTGGAAAGGAGGGAGCGAAATCACAAACCATGCCAGGCGAAATCGGATGTGCGCGACTGCGATACTCCCGAAAATGAAGAAGGAGGAGAGACCGGACAAAGCCAAGAGCCAGTTGAAAATGTTACCTCCGCTTGGTGCCAGATTGATAAAGGCCAAGCATCCGAAAAGGAGTTGGAGGCCGGTTACGACAAGAGGACGGCCCTTCTTGTCAACATAGGCGAAGATCTTGGGACCCATGCCGTGTTGTGCAAGTGCCTGGAAAGTACGGGTGGAGGCAAATGTGCAGGAGTTGGCGACAGACATGACCGAGATCAGGATGACAGCGTTGAAGATGGATGGGAGGACCTTAATCCCGGCGAGTTGAATGGCGATGACGAATGGCGAGTGACGACTGGTGGACCCCTCGCCCTTGTAAAGAGGGGAGTCGGCTGGGACGATCAAACCAATGAGGAAGAGGTTGACAATGTAAAAAATGCAGATACGCCATACAACCTGCTTGGAAGCTTTGGGCACCTCCTTGCGCGGGTCCTCAGCTTCAGCAGCGGCAAGACCGGTCAATTCAGTTCCACCGAAAGCGAAGGAGGCAGTAACAAAAACTGTGCAGAAGCCGTGGAAGCCGTTGAGGAAGCCAGACCATGGCGCATGCCTTGCGGATGTCAGATGAATAACGAGTACAGGGTTGTAAGTCCTTACCAGTAGCGAGCTCCGATATATCCACGGTTATCCGTTGGCACACCACCGCAGTCGATGATGATACCGAGAATGATGAAACCCACGCAGGCAGTGATTTTAATGATGGATAGCACAAATTCAACTTCACCATATCCCTTGACTCCGAAGAACTGAATCACAGTGAGGGCGAAAAGTAATGGCAGAATCCATGCCACGTTGGTGATGTTCTCTGTCGATGACCAGTAGTGAATGATGTTGCAAGCTGCAGAGATTTCGAAAGGCAGGACAGTGAGCCATCCAATGCCGTATTGCCAGCCGCAAGCAAAGCCCCAGGATGGATCGATAAATCGGCAAATATACATGGTGAATGCTTCGAGATGGACATTATCAGGATTGCTATTGGGCGGTTTGGAGTTAAAATCACTAACCTCCATTGATCGGGTACATGACGGCAAGCTCAGCAAGAGCTTGATTCATGAGGTAAATCATGATTCCGATGATAATGAAGCCCATGAGAACAGCTCCGGGACCGCCAGTTTGAAAAGCTCCTCCAGAACTGACGAACAAACCAGCTCCTATAGCACCACCACTGTGATTGAGATTAGCATTGCACTTTGTGAACAAGGCTGATGGGAATCTTTTGAAGCTTCAAAGCCAAGGCTTGTCGAGTCTCGGCGGTGACAACGTACATGGCAATCATCTGCATGTGTCTACCCTTCAATTTTCGGTGAAGCTTGCCTTGATCAGCCTCGACAATGGCTACCTGATGGACTTGTTAGAGATGATTCATCTGCTTTGATAGATTCACAAACATCATCGCTCGTGACACTGAACTGACGGCCACGCAAATGGTCGCCCAAGCCAGCGGGCTCGTATGCAGGAGCAGCCTTCTCGGCATCGTGATAGACGGTACTCTCGTGCCTGGCGCTCATGGTGAAGGCTGAAGCGGCAGTGTGTGTGGTTAAGTAGAAGGACGGCGCGCGAGATGGAGCGATGAGGAAGGACGCGAGCTCGAGTATAAATAAATGCTGAGGATATACAGTAGAAGCTTGGACGACGCAAGATAAGAGGCACGACCCGGGATCCAAGACCAATTAACAGCAATTAGACCAATGCTTGGTTTGTTTAGCGGGCGCATGTTACTGCATGGACCAGATGGCGATATGGCGAGACCCGCTAGGCAGATTCCAGAAGGTCATCCCCGCAAGGTGAAGCAAAGCAGGGCGTACCCCGTCACATGATCCCTCCATCCATGATCCATCCATCCCATCCCAGCTCATCCCATCCCATCCATTCCACCCATTCCATCCCATCAATCCCATCCAATCCATAGTCGCTGTGAGGTTGAAGTAGACAGCAATTGCTGGAACAATGTCTGCGTGGTACGAGTATTCCAACAAAGACTCCCTCGCCTCCTGCGAACATAGGCAGCATAGCTGCCTCCCAGAGCGGTGATAACGCCGAAGTATATCTCGGGGCGGCCGCAGCATCATCCACCAGCCAGTGGACAAAGATAGGCGTTAACGGTGATGGCGAATCAGAGCGGCCTAAAGAGAGGTAAATTCCCATCGTTGCACCCTAGGTTGCCCGTATCTCTGGAACTCGAGCTAGCGGCGATAAGGCATTCTTCTAGAAGAAGCGTGGAAGAGTGGAAAAGGCTCGCATTGTGGGACGTACACGCATGATCCATGTGGATTGTGGGGCGTACGTGCATCCACAGCGCTTGGCGTGGTGCTGCAGTGCAGGCTCATTCGATGCCAGTCCGCGCATCAAGACTTTCTCACCAACCAGAAGCCGGAGGTGCCGTGTCTTGCACTGCAGTGAGTTAGAAGGATGGAGCTTCTGGCCCTTTGCAGACTTGACCTCATTCCACACTGTGACCTTTGGATGACTTGGACGGGATTTTCGATGACTTGGACGGGATTTTCGATGGCTTGGACGGAATATATTGACGTATTCACAGCATGATGTGCTATCAGAGACACCTCACCGAGTGTAGCCGTGCGTGGACCTGGTTTGTGGATGTCCTTACGAGGTGCGAGGATGGAGAAACACAGCCTGTCTTTGTTGTTGGGGTATTCCGTATATGTACTGTTTAAGTTTTGAAGAGACCATGTACTATGCATGGTGGGCCGTGAGCATCCGCGACGAGTTGTGTGACGACCATCGAAAGGAATTGAATTGTTCGCAAAATTCCCGACTCGCTGTGCTTCCGATTGACTTGGTCGCTTGAGTTGTGGCGAAGAAGTTGTAAAGCAATGCATTCACATCCCTTGGTGGTGGAACTGGAAGGTTACGCGATAGTCACCTCGATTGGCGACAGCCAGCAGTAGTGAGAGCTCCTTTATCCTCTTCTTTGAACTCTATGGAATGTGCACAGTCTCAAGCCGGTCATCCGGAGGACAAGGCATCAAAATCCATGCAAAATGCTGCGATGTCTACACAGTAGATCTCCTCGAGGCCTTGACCGACCCGCAATCTGCCTAGCGAAACGATGCGTCAGCCTTGCCCAAGGTTTCCGGCTGGAATGTGCTCGAGCGAGACCTCTAGTAGTATCGCGCCCGAGGCAGATTTCCGGTATGTACTGTGTAGTTCTACTAGGTATGATGGTGCAAGGTTCTTAGCGAATTAGTTGCAATCACATCTCACACATGTTACCCAACAAAGCGAGAAATCGGAATGGATACCTTGCTGGTGGTGGACATCGCTAGATACAGGTACAAGTATAATATCTCTACCAATAGATCCCTAACAAGTCTATTACATGAATATAGACTATACAGTTGCTAGGAAGTATTACAAAATAGCGAAAATTAGTACTACTTTAGATACTACTTTACAATTTTATATATCTATAGGTACTATTACTTTCGGCTTATAGGGAAATAATAAAAGAACAACTAGATAGTTTCGTTACTAACTAAGCCTATACCTATTCTATACTATAGAATATAGAAGTCGTCTAGGAATAGTTCCTTAATAACTTTAAGGATTAGTATAAGAAAAGAGAAAGAAAGAAGTATAAGAATATATTAATACTAAAGATAATCTCTACCGTCTCTTCGTCTACTCTAAGCCGGCTATAAATAGGTATAGATTATATAATTACTCCTATACTACGTAATATCTAACCTTCTCTCTAAATTGCTTTATAATTACCTCCCCTTCTAGGAGCGCGTCCTTGCGCTATCCTTCGCGTATCTACCTATAATAGTTGTAGTTGACTATTAGGTATTTATAGGATAAAGCTCTATTAGTATTAAAATCTTAATACTACGGAATATCTAGGGTCCCCAACTAGGTGGGTTGGGGCGGGTTATAGGGTAAGGAACCCGCCCCGTTAGCGGGTCGGGTTTTAACGGGTTAGGGCGGGTTCCCGGGGCGGGTTATAGTTTAGAAGAAAACCCGCTCTATTCGCCCCGTTCGGGTTTTCCACGTGATTTTTATAGGGTAATATATATAGATATATATATATTTTATATCCTTAAAAGATACTCTATAACCTAGAGATTATTATTATCTATTAAAAAATTAAAATATATATAGTAGTTCTAAAGTTATCAAGCTTTCCGTAAAAAATCTCCGGGTTCCCCCCTTAAAAACCCGTCCCTAACTAACGGGGCGGGTTTATATCTTGGCGGGGCGGGTCGGGTTAGGGTTATAGCTTTATAACCCGCTCCGAAAACCCGCTCCAACCTACCCCTAACTAATCCCCCCCATTTCGCCCCGCCCTATTAGGGACCCTAGGAATATCTTTATTAGGGTCCCTAACGGGGCGGGTTGGGGCGGGTTATAGGGTAGGGAACCCGCCCCGTTCGCGGGTTAGGTTTTAACGGGTTAGGGCGGGGTCTCGGGGCGGGTTATAGTTTAGAAGAAAACCCGCCCCGTTCGCCCCAAACGGGTTTTCCACGTGATTTTTATAGGGTTATATATATAGATATATTGATATATTATATTCCTATTAGGTAGAGTATAGCCTAGAGACTATAATAAGTATTTAAAAAATTAAAATATATCTAATAGATCTATAGTTATTAAGGTTTCTAGAAAAAAACTCCGGGTTCCCCCCTTAAAAACCCGCCCCTAACTAACGGGGCGGGTTTAAAGCTTGGTAGGGCGGGTCGGGTTAGGGTTATAGCTTTATAACCCGCCCCTAAAACCCGCCCTACCCCGCCCTTAACCCGACCCCCCCCGTTTCGCCCTACCCCGTTAGGGACCCTAGTCTTTATCCTAAGACCCGGATATTATAATAATAATATAATACTAGACTAATTACGTTACGCGCGTATTTACTAATAGAAAGCTATAGAAGGTTTTTCTTTAATAAAACCTATTAAGTTTTCGTATTCTTTCTAACTTCTAATAATATTACTATATTCTTAACTTCTAGACTCCCTACTATAGGTAAAATAAGCGTAGATAATATTAGGGTCCCTAACGGGGCGGGTTAGGACGGGTTTTAGGGTAGGGAACCCGCCCTATCAGCGGGTCGGGTTCTAACGGGTTGGAGTAGGGTCCTAGGGCGGATTATAGATTAGAGGAGAACCTACCCCGTTTATACTAGCGCGGGTCTACGTAATACTTTCTTAGCGCTTATATAACTACTAAGATATAACCTAATAGTAAGTAATAATAGCCCTAACTATATAGAGTATAGAGGTATAGTTAGATTTAGTAGTATATAGTTAGTAGATTTTGATATAGTATTTATATATTTCTAGTAGTCTCCTAGTAGTCAAAGTGACCTAATAAATAGAAATTATATTTAATAATATTATAATAGCTAAAACTAGGGTATAAGGACTAGACCTATATAAGGTATACGCTTTACTAATACCGTATATTACGTAGGCCTACTTAGCGTACCTACTACGCCTATATATATTTAGATACTTCGCTAGAGGGATAACCTCTTTAGCTATTAGTTTATCTACAAATCTATCTCTTACTATACTTATTACTATTATCTTTATAATTCTAATAGCTCTTATAACCCGATAGGTCTAGTAAGAGATAGCTACCTAATAAATAATACGAGCGAAGAGTAGTAGCCTTATAAGTAGGTCGGCTACTATAGATAAGCGAAATATACGCGAGGATTAAGGAGACGAGTTATCCTAAGATAAAATAGAATCCCCTATAAAGAAGGATATCGACGTAGCTATTAAGTAAGTAGAGCGTAAGCTAGCTATCCGTAAGAAGTAGCTATAGCTAGTAAAGCTTATCTTAGAAGTAAATAAGATAGAACTCGAGATAGGATTATAAACTACGCGCTACTATAGTACTACCCTAGCGAGTTAATACTCCCGCCCCCTAAGGGAACTCTAACTAGAGAAATTATCTCTATACGAAGGGAAAAGTATACGCGTATACTACGACTAGACCTAGAGCGCTTAGAATATATTTTATCTAGTATCTAATTCCTTTAGTACCGAAATTACGAAGATATCCTATACGCTCTAGTTTATTAAGGGTACCCCCTATAGCTTATAGGTAGAGAAGGAGCCCTCCCTCTTAGAAGACTAGTTAATATAGGTATTATAGGAGACCCTAGTATATACTAAAACGTAAGGTAGTAGATAGAACTAAGTTAACTAACGAGCTAGAGAGGGGGAGGAGCTCTCTCCGTATACTCTAACGAGGAGACTATACTCTAACGTACGGTCTCCGGTTCTACTCCTTTCGTAGTCTATTCTTCCTTCCTTTTAGCTACTAGGGTACTAGCCCCTAATATTAGCCCTATTCTTCCCCTTTAGCGACCGGCGAAAAACGCCTAATTCCTACTAGCTTATTATAAGGAGCCCTAAAGCCGCGGACTCCCCTCCTCTTTTCTAGTTCCTTTTAGGCGGTCCTACTTATATAACTCGTACGTAACCCTTATTTAGGTAGTAGGACCCCTATTTAAGTAATAGTAGCTCCGCCCCGGGCCTAGGCCCTTATAAGTTACCTTTATAGTACGTACGCCTAGGTATACCCCGTACGTCCGCGTATTTACCCCGCTGCCCGGTACCCGTTTCCCGTTAAAAACTAGCCAAGTTTACTAAAGCCGGGCGTTCTATTATAGTATCTATAGTAACCTATCCTTCTACCTCCCTAGTCGTTAGGAATAGAGTCTATCTACGCTAGAGGCGTCTCCGGTCTCTATAACTCCTACGGAGGAGTCTCCGGTCCGCGTAACTAGCCTTTTAGACGTATCCTAAGTCTTATAATACGTCTTTTAGCTAGCCCCCGTTCTAAGACTAGGTAGCCCGGGTAATTTAGCTAGCTTCTATAGGTTTCCCTCGTATCGCTTATAAACCCTCCTAGATAATACTAATTCGATCCCCCTCGAAGTTACTATCGACTACTATATAATTATACGCGTAATTATACCTTAATTAGTACCTCCTAAAAGGTATAAATACCCCTATACCCTAGGCTTTTTTTTTATTAAGCCCTTATATATATATATATATATATATATATAGTAAGTATCTCCTACCTAGTACTAAGGTAGCGGCCTCCGTTTTAAACTAACCGTATTTAGCTCGTCGTACCGCTACTACTACTACTACTATATCTAGTATCCGTTCTCTCTTCGGTAGCGCTAAGGCCCCTAATATTCCTAATAGTCTACTACTTAAGTCTAAGCTACTACCGTCTAGTTCTTTAGAGTCGGGTCCTACCGCCGCCTAGAATACTTAGTCGCCCGCCTAGGACCCTTAGCCGCCCGCCTAGAATCTATAGCCGCTCGTCCTAGACTCCTAGGATCCCGCCGCTACTACTAGTAGTACGCCGAACTTAGAGACCCCTAGTATACCCCTACTATCGTTATAAGGACTAGCTAGCTAAAGACCTACGCCTTATATTATAGTACTATTACGTACGCCTCCTTAGCGTACGCGCTACGCCTATAAATACTTAAGTATTATAATAGGAGGAGGCCCTCCTTAGCTATTAGTTTATCTATAAATCCGTCTCTTACTATACTTATTATTAGTAATCCCTTTATAATTCTAATAGCTCTCCCAACCTAATAGGTCTAGTAAGAGTTAGCTTCCTAACGAACGATATAAGCGAAGAGTAGTAGACTTATAGAAGGGTTAACTACTATAGACGAGCGAAATACTAGCGAAGACTAACGAGGGGAAATATCTTAAGACGAGATAGAATCCTAAACTAAGGAAGATATTAACGTAGCTATTAAGTAAGTAGAGTATAAGCTAGCCGTCCGCGAGAAGTAGCTATAACTAGTAAAGCTTATCCCGGAAGTAAATAAAATAGAACTCGAGATAGGGTTGTAAACCGCGCGATACTATAGCTCTACCCTAGCGAGTTAATACTCTCGACCCCTAAAGGAACTCTAACTAGAGAAATTATCTCTATACGAAGGGAAAAGCGTACGCGCGTACCGCGACTAGACCTAGAGCGCCGAGAATATATTTCGCCTAGTACCTAATACCTTCGGTACTAAAATTACGAAGATATCCTATACCCTCTAGTTTATTAAGGGTACCCCCTATAGTTTATAGGTAGAGAAGGAGCCCTCTCTCTTAGAAGACTAGTTAATATAGTAATACTTTCGAACCTTCCTATTAGATCTAATCGAAGACCCTATTAACCGCTAGCTCGAAGCGATATAATACTATATAGATAGTAAGTAAGGTATAGACTAGTCGACTATATCCTTTAACTCTTACCTTATAGGCCTAGAGTCCTAGTTGGATAAACTATATATAAAGACCTAACTAAGGAACTACCTATAGTATAAACTAAGGCTAGAAATCCGGGGTATACTCTCTAATTACTAGGAAATTCCTAAGACTCGAGACGTAATCGTCGCGCTAGCTACGCGCTTAGAATTAAATAAGAGGAAGGCCTCTATATCTAAACTATTAGAAAGAGACTAGAAGCGTCGACTTCTATAATACGATACTAAGTTAGGAAGTAGACTAGCCGTAGGCTTAGTAGCTACGAACTCGAGGCTTTCTAAAGCTAACTCTACCCCTATCTAGCCTAAGGGTAGTAATAAGGACCTTACTACTATTTAGTACTTTAACTATAGGTAGATAGGCTACTATACTAATAACTATAAGGAACCTAAAAAAGAGAGGGAAATCGCTAAACTAGCCTTAGACTAGTACTACGACCTAGCGGGAAACGAGTCCGTATCGCCTTAACTACGTATACGACGTAGGATCGAAACGTAGGTAACTCTAGCTAGAGGAGTAAAGCTATAAGTCGGGTACTCCTAAGTTCTAGGAAGTAAGGGCTAGTAGTACGGAAGTCTATTACTACTAAGGTTATTCTCTATAGCCTAACCTCCTAATACTCGTTAATAACCCTTTTAGATATAGGTATAGAAGTTAATATCCTTAGGCCTATCTAGGCCCTCGAAATAGATCTAGAAGCTATTAATATCCCGGCTCCACCGATACGGTAGGGAGGCGGAGAGCGCGCGGGATACCTAGAGGTATATAGAGCGATCTAGTAAGCTATAGATTACCTAGGGGTTACTAAGAAGGTTAAGGTAGAATTCTACGTATTAGAAAGGCTAGGGTAAAGCTATATCTTAGGTATACTAGCCCTATATAACGCGAGTATTAAGTTAGATACTAGCGAAATAAGATAGCGGTTTAAGAGTATAGGAAGCTAGGTCTAGCTAGTCTTAGCTAAAGAATTACTTAAGGAAGATCTAGCGTCTATTTTCGAACTTCGGAGCGAGGATATTACGCTAATCCTAAGCGTCGACGAATTCGAAGAAGAATAACCTAAAATAATATCCCTCCTACTAGAATTCGAAGATTTTAAAGACGACTTTAATAATAAGCTTACTACTCGTATACCGACCGTAGTAGGCGCGGAATACGTAATCGAAACTATAGTAGACCCCCCCTTCGGAAAAATATATAATCTCTTAGTAAAGGAGCTTAGTATTCTACGATAGTACCTTAGCGACGCGACTACGAGTAGATAGATATAACCTTCTAGTAGCCCTATAGGAGCTAGGATCCTCTTTATACTAAAGAAAGGAGGAGACCTTAGACTCTATATAGACTATAGGGGGCTAAATAAGGTAACTATTAAAAATAGGTATACGCTCCCCCTAATCTTAGAGCTCCTAGACCGCTTATAAGGCGCGCGCTATTATACTAAACTTAATATAAAGAACGCTTACTACCGAATTCGAATACGCCTAGGAGACGAGTAGAAGACCGCGTTTCGTACGCGATACGGGTACTTTAAGTACCTCGTTATACCTTTCGGACTTACTAATACCCCTATAACCTTCTAAGCTTATATTAATAAGGCCTTAAGCGGATTAGTAGATAGTATCTATATAGTATACCTTAATAATATAATAATCTACCCCAAAACTAGATCGGAATATATACGATACGTACGCGAGGTACTAATAAGGCTATAATAATTTAGACTCTATAGTAACCTTAAAAAGTATAAGTTCTTTACGGAAGAAGTCGAATTCCTAGGGTTTATCGTTAATACTAGCGGAGTCTAGATAGATCGTAAGCGAGTCGTAACTATAGCGGAATAGCCGGAGCTAAAAACCTATATAGAGATCTAGGTCTTTCTAGGATTCTATAACTTCTACCGTAGGTTTATCGTACGCTACTCGCGGATCGTTACGCCGCTTATAGAGCTATTCAAAGGCTCGAAAAATAGTAAGTAATATAGACCCTTCCGATAGCTAATAGAGGCCGCGTAAGCGTTTCGTACCCTTATCGAAGTATTTATAACTACCCTACTACTACGATACTTTAACCCAAACCGGCGACTTAGGATAGAGATAGATACCTCTACTATAGTAGCCGCTACAATCCTTACCTAACCCTAGGATACTAGGTACTAGTATCTAATTATATTCTAGTTAAGGAAGCTAACCCCTACGGAGCGTAATTATAAAACCTACGAGTAGGAACTACTCGCTATTATAGCGGCCTTCTCGTATTAGCGATACTACCTTAAAGGGAGTATATTCCCTATTAAGGTCCTTACTAACTATAATAACCTCCTAGGGTTTAGTAAGCTAAAGTAGCTAAATAGCCGCTAGGCCTACTAGACTATATTACTAGCGGCCTATAATTTCGTTATTACCTATAGGCTAGGTATAAAGAACCTAGTAGACGCGCCTTCGAGACGCCCTAATTACGAAGCCCTAGTATAATAGGAGAGTACCCTCCTCCCTACCCTCTAGAAGAAGCTAGGGCTAATACTAAGAATAGTAGTAGTAGAGAGCCTAACTACCTAGTAGACCTAGGGGGTTGAAATATAACTAGTTTATACCCTATATAAAGGTACCGCGGTCGCTAGACGGACGCGACCGGACTCGAGTATATACGTCTCGTAGTTATCGAGTAGTAACGCTACGAGTTAGATTTACTAAACCTATCCTATCTCTAGCTAGGGGGAACTAGCTATAAGACCGGGTACTATACGTATCCGCGTATATAAGGTCCTTCAAGGAGAATATACCTATATAGATCTATCTAATATACTATCGGGATTCTAGGAACTTTAACGTAAAGACCCTACGGTTCGTAAGGTCTACGCGGACTTACTAAATAAGCCGATAGGCCCCTACTAATAGTTAAGACTAGTATTAGGATATATTACCTTTAGAGGAAAGATCTTTATCCTAAATAACGCTATAGTTAGACAAGAGCTATTAAGGCTATACTATAATAATACCTTTACGGGCTATTTTAGGGTTACTCGAACCTATAATTTACTTTCGCGAAAGTACTTCTAGACGTATATATCTCGCGACGTAGACGAGTATATTAAGACTTACGAAGTCTACTAGAGAACTAAAGTTAAGAGGTATACGCCTTTTAGGGACTTATAGTCCCTCCCCTAACTAGAAGGGCTATAGTAGGAGTTAACTATAGACTTTATAAGCGGGGTCCCGGCTAGTAAGGTTACCGGCCGGGCGTACGATACGTTACTAGTACTCCTAGACTACTATACGAAGATAGTACTTTATATCCTAGTAACTAAGAAGCTAACTACTATAGATCTAGTAGAGATCTTAGTAGATAAGGTCTTTATAAGGTTCGGGGCCCTAAGGGGGATTATATCTAATAGAGACTCTAGGTTTACTAGAAGTTTCTAGTCGGAATTATACTACTATACGAGGATTAAGCGACGCCTTAGTATAGCCTTTTATCTATAGATAGATAGGTAAACTAAGAGGTAAAACTAGACAATCTAGGAATACCTTAAGGCTTTCTATTTAGAGAACTAGGGTACGTAGGCTAAGCTCCTCCTAGTTACTAAGTTTACGTACAACAATAGTAAGTATTCCTCTATAGGGATCTCCCCCTTTATAGCTATATATAGGTATAACCCTAAGATATATTTCAACCTAGAAGAGAGGCCTAAGGGTAGAGAAGTCCTAGCTATAAAGGACCGTATCGAGGGGTTATACCTCCTACGCTCTAAGCTTATAGTACGCTAGTAAAAAGCGACCGAAGCGTAGTCGTCCTCTTATAATAAGAAGTATAAGCTAATATAATTTAATAAGGGTAACCTTATCCTAGTCTTAACTAAGAACCTTCGCTTGAAAACCCTAAGTAAGAAGCTATCCTAGCGGATAATAGGCCCCTTTAGGGTAATAGAACCTATAGGCTTATAGGCTTATAGGCTCCAACTCCTACCTACTATAAAAATATACCCTATATTTAGAGTGCCCCTCCTAGAGAAGTACTACTAGAGGGTAGGGGAAGATATTAAGTACTTACCCCTACTAGAGTTGGTAGAGGGCGAAGAGGAATAGGAGGTAGAAGAGATTATTAATACGAGGCGTAAGGGAGCCGTACGCTAATACCTCGTAAAATAGGTTGGATACCTAGAAGACTTTAATTAGTAGACTCTAAAAAAGGATATAGGAAATTCTAGTAAACTTATTAAGGAATTCGAATTACGTACGGTACGTATAGAGCCCGTATAGGCCTAGAGGTCGACTAGAGATAACCCTAAAGAGCTAGGAGTAAGAAGATCTAGAAGATACTTAAAGTAAGTAGAGTTAAATAGATTATAGCCGTAAAGCGGCTTAGTACTAAGACGTATATAAGGCGCTAGTAAGATATATACTATTAATATATCCTAACTAAGCCCTAAAAAAGAAAATTGTATAAATATACCTAATACTTAAATATAATAGCCACCTACTACCTATACTAGAACGCCGAATATAAAGCGTACTACCTACGTACTCGCTAATTAACTAACTATCTATATCTATATTATCCTCTATAATAGGGACCTAATAGTTATTAGCCTTATTATTAGCTACGCTACGTATACCTACTATAGGGTCCTTACGTATAATACGCTAACCCCTAGTTAACTATAGAGTATTAGATAAAACCTAGTCCCTAGGGAATTATCTATTATAAGGAGTAATAAGGGTATCCTCGTTCTATATACGGTTAGTATATACTAAGTAAGTATTAAGGTTAAACTTATAATCTATCTTAACTAGTTAGTAATATCCCTAAGGGTATTAGTCGCTACGCGTTACTCGAGTAGGGCTAGTATAGCCGGGGAGTTATTATCGGCCTTAGACTTAGTCTTACTAGACCTACCCTTCTTACCTTTAGTAGTAAGCTATTAGGTCGTAATACGGTCGAAACGCTTATAGTAGCGAGCTAGATACTCCTCTATTAGTAGCTACTCTAAAAAATATATAAGCTGGACCCTTAAGAAAATAATAGAATTTGAAACGCGTCTAGGACGCGCTAAATATACGCGAACTTACCGTTGGTAATTTAAGACGTAGTCTCTAGTAATACGTTTACTATAGAATAGAACTACTTAGGAACCTACTAAAGTTAAGCTAAAATTTAAGCGAGAAGGGCGCGCGAAGCGTACGTATACTTATAGGGACGTAGTTATAGCGGCTATAGTTATAGTAGTTATACTTCTATAGTAGTAGGATATAGTAGGAGCCGACGCGTTACGGGTCGTACGTATAGCGGACGTATATTAGTACCGCGAGGCGCTTATTAAATATAAGGATCTCCTTAGCCACTTATTAATTTATATTAAAGGTTAAGGGAAGGGTACGAGGGTTATATAAGGGGTAAGTAAGTTAGGTACTAGGAGCGGGCGTATATATTAGTAAGTTAAAGGAGAAAGGAAAAAACTAAAAGGGTTAAGGTTCGTATTCTTATTATTGTTATTCCCTATATATATAGACTACTTACCGCGGGTTAGTACGTTAGTAGTAGACCAAAATAAAAAATTTTTTTCTAGTATTAAGTTAGGAATTTTCAAAACCTAGAGCCGTATAAGGCGGCCTCCTACTTAACGCGTATAGTCGCTGTATAGTACTAACGGCCACGATACGTACGTATATAGGCTCTAAGATTCTCTCCTTATAGAAAAATTATTGATAGGATCTAGGGACTAGATCTATTAGGGGGGGGATAATTATAAGGACTAGCTAGCTAAAGACCTACGCCTTATATTATAGTACTATTACGTACGCCTCCTTGGCGTACGCGCTACGCCTATAAATACTTAAGTATTATAATAGGAGGAGGCCCTCCTTAGCTATTAGTTTATCTATAAATCCGTCTCTTACTATACTTATTATTAGTAATCCCTTTATAGTCGTCTACTAACGCTAGTCTCTTTACTACCGCTACTACCCTCCTTATAAATACGACTCCTACCCCGTCGCTAATAGTATTCTATACTACTACTTCCCCTACTCGTACTTCTATCTCTAGCCGCTCTACGCTATCCTCCTTACCCGTCCGTACTATCGCCGCCCGCCGAGATACCGCTCGCTAGAATACCGCCGCCCGCCGCTAGCGTAAGAACGCCGCCTACGCCGCCCTTACCTCTCCTACTACTACTACTACTACCTACGAGACGGCGGTAATAAATTTTATAATAGCCGGCCTAGTACCCGGCTCCTAGGTATAGGGACCCCGGCGGTCCAATTATATATAAGGGAGGAGAGGAGGGGGGGAGAGAGGGGGGGGGAAGTTTCCTTTACGCTCTTTCTTTTTTTTTTAGGAGTAGCGTCTAGCTATCGCTACCTATACTAAAACCGGAGGGGACCGGATAAACCCTAAAATAAATAAATAAAATATTCTAAAATTAAACTCCTAATCTTAACTCTAAGTAAACGTTAAAAATATAACTTACCGTAATAGCCTCGTCCGCCCGCTCCTTCTTAGCCGCCCTCCGCTAAATTCCTATAGGGGGCTATTGTTTTCTCGTATAGGCCTATAAACTAGTTCGAACTCGTCTATAGCTATAGTATTCTCTATAGCTTCTAGCGGCTCCTACGTTATATCGTAGTAACCGCGCTATTTTACTAGGGCCTCGCGCCCTCGTCCCCGCCTAGCCTTCCTAGCGTATAGGATCTTCTCTACTTCGAACTCCTCGTACGACTCTAGTAGTACGGGGCCTAGTTAGAAGTCGTTAATAACCTACCTAGGTAGTAGGTTGTCTAGGTACTACCGTAAAAGGTCGGGGTAAAATATATTATATATCCTACTAGGGATACCTTTAAGCCGTATAGATATCGGGCTAATAACTTCGGCTACTATATATTTAGTATATCGCGCGTCTAGCTTCTTCTTTAGCCTCTTACTACCGTAGTTCCTTAGGTCTAACTATACTTTATCGCTAACCTAGAACCTTTGGGCGGGGACCCGCTACCTATTATAGGACTCCTCCTATTACTATTACGAAACCCCTATTAGCGATTAGTATAGCTCCGTAATCTTCCCTATCTTCTAAACGAATTCTTTAGCTCTCTATTTAGCGGGGATCGGGATAGAGTCTACGGCTACCTCCTCTAATAGTATAGCCGTAGGGGCTTTAAAGCCGTATATCGCGAAAAATAGTAATATACCGATTCCCGTATAGTATTAGCCGTTTACTACTAACTAGGCTACGGGTAGCTACTAGGCCTAGTTATTCTAGTTAAAGTTAATAAAGTACCGTAGGTATATCTATACTTCCTAGTTAAGGCGCTCCGGGCCTCCGTCCGTTTAGGGGTAGTATATACTACTTAGCCGCTACTCGACGCCTAGTAGGCGATAGAAGTACCTCTAGAAGGCGCCCGTCTAGTTCCTACCGCGGTCCGACGTTATTACCCTAGGTAGCCTATAGTAGCGTACCTAGTATCTTAGGAATATCTCGGCGTAAGCCTCCGTATTAGTAGTAGGTATCGCTTTAAAAACTACGGTTTTACTTAGCCTATCCTTTATTATATAGAGGTTTATATTGCCGTTAGACTCTAGGAGTTCTACTATAAAATCGATTAATAACTCCGAGAAAAATCTATTAGGGACTAGGAGCGACTATAGGAGACTATATTTAGTACTACGCTAAACCTTATTACGGCTATAGCCGTTATAGTTCCGTATAAACCTCCGTATATACGAGGCTATTAGTAGATAGTAGAAGTCTCGGCCTATAACGGAGAGTATATTCTCCCTACCTAAGTAACTAGTTACCGCGGAGTCGTAGTTCTTTTAAATTAGCTTAGTCCTTAAATTATCTAGACCTCTTATATCGTCGTCCGACTCCTTTCGTTCTACGTCTATTATAAACGAGGCGCTAGGTACCTATAGCTTACCTCGATATCGTAATAGGCCTTAGGTATCGATCTTATAGTCCGCGATTTAGATCTTAACGTAGGCCCCGGTAGGAATAGCTCGCTTACTAGACTATACCGCCTAGAATACCTATTAATAGTATATATCCTTAGTAACTACCCTATCCTAGAGCTCGTTAAGGGCGTCCTCCTAGAACGGGCCTCGACTTATCCCGAAAACCCTATATCCTATCGCTATAGGGGTAGCTAGCGTGTACTTAGTTAGGCTAGCCTCTAGGATTAGCTATTAGACCCTCGAAGCGTAATAGTAGTAATCTAGGTTATTCTAATCTCGTCTAGATAGCGCGTCTAGTACTATTACTTCTAACCCTAGGCGATATACTATAGAGAACCTATATCTTATTAGGGTCTCTACGAACCGTATTTATCGCTCGGATAGTCTTTACTTTTTTATAAAGTACTCTAAGTTCCTATAATCTATTATAATTATAAACGGACTATAGCTACGAAGCTCTATATCCTAGTATTATAGGTACTAGACTACGGCTAGTAACTCTTTATTATAGATATCGTAGTTAATTTCGGCCTTGTTTAGTTTCTCTAAATAGAAGGCGACTAGGTAGTAAACCCCGCTAGTCTCCTAGCTTAGAACCCCGCCTAGCGAAAAGCCTCTACTATTAGCCTCTAGAAATATTAAAAGCGCGGGATCCTACTATCGTAGTACTAGAGCGCTTATAAAATACTCCTTTAAATCGTTAAAAGACGCCTAGGCCGCTTCGTCCTAGGAGAACGTAGCCTTTACCCTAGTTAGCGACGTAAGCGGGGCGGCGTACGTAGAGTAGCTCTTAATAAATATTCGGTAATAGTTCGTAAATCCTAGGAACCTACGGACCTCCCTCTAGTTATATAGGACTACCTAATCTTAGACGGTTTAAACCTTCTCCGGATCGGCCTAAAAGCCCCCTCCGTCGGCGTAAATAATAAAACCTAGATACTTAATACTCTTCCTCGCGAACTTACTCTTCGCGGGGTCTAAGTATAGGCTAGCGTCCTAAAGCGCCTAGAGAACGATACGTACCTTCTCGAAATAGTCTTTATAGCTACCTTAGGTATAGATTAGTACGTCGTCTATATACGCCGAGGCGTATTTATCGAGGAACTTCCGAAGTACTATATTAATATACCGTTAAAAACTAGATAGTACCCTAGCTAAACCGAACGGAGTTATAAGCTACTTAAATAGCCTATACCTAGTCCGGAACGCTATCTTATACTCGTAACCCTAGGATATTCTAAGCTTCTAAAATACGCTTACTACGTCTACCTTTAATAAGTAGGTATAGCCTACGAGGTTCCGGAGGGTCTCCGAAATAAGTAGGAGTAGGTATCTATCTTCCTTAGTTACCGCGTTAAGTACTCTATAGTTATAGTAGAACCTTAGGCCCCCCGCGGGTTTCCGGATAAAAAGTACTAGTACCCTACCGTCTAAGCTCGATAGCTAAATAAATCCCTTAGCTAGTAGCTCGTTTAACGTTTTCTATAGGACTAGGAGCTCCTCCTTGGATATACTATAGAGCGGCCCCTATAGTAAGGACTCTATTATCCCGTTAGGCTTCGTATATAGCTCGATTCTATAGTCTACCCCCGGCTAGTAGGGGGCGAGTTTTTCCGCCTCTAGGCTTAAAAATAGCGGGATTATATCGTAAACCTTTAGGGGGAGTTACGTATAGAGTTCCGCCTCCGTATTAGGCCTTTTTTCTATTATAGCCTTCTCGAAGTCCTCTATTACTATAGTAGCGACTATTACCGAATAACCGTCTTCTACCTTCCTAATATAGAAGGTTACTAGCGTAACTACGAAGTTATTAGTCTCCGGCTATACCTATTCTATTAGCGTTAGCGTAGTATCCTCGCTGGAGCTCTCCGATCGATAGGCTACTATATAAGGGTTATCGTCCTCTACCGCTTTAGGGGCGGATTCCGCTACCTACCTTACTACCTACCCGTAGTATAGCCGACCTTCGTCCGGCGCTATCCGGATACGGTTATACGCCTTCTAGGGGTTCCCTAAAATAACTAGAAAGGCTAGTTTAGGGACGTAGTATACGTAGACTACCTACTCGAAGCCGGCTATCTTAAGTTTTAGGGCGACTACCCCCTAAATACTAGACCCGGCTATATCGCCTATAGCGCCCCGGATCCGTCTCGTCGTTTTTCCTACCTTAGGGAGTCTAAGCCGTTTGGCTAGGTCTCCGTCTATTATAGCGTAGTACTAATAGCCTTCGTCTATTAGGGTAGATACGTAGGAAATACTATTAATTACTACGTCTATAAGTATATTATTCCCGTCTATATTTACTTAGTAAGCGTCCTAGTCCTCTATTAGTACTCGATCTACTCCCTTTCTCTATTTTCGGAGGGGAGCTATCCTTTTCCTAGTAGGTTAGACTCGGTAACCTTTAGGACTAGGGCGGTCTTCGTTACGGCCGGGACCGTTAAGGTATTTATCCCTACCCCCTTTTAGGAGGGTCGCTCGGCGTAGTAGTATACGTAGTCGCTTATACGGTACCTACTCCCTCCGTACTAGAAGTAGAGACCTTTCTCCTTATAGCTATCTAGCTCCGCCTTAGATACCTACTTCGCCCTTAGTATAGTACTACTCCCCCCTTACGTAGGGGGGTAGGGCGCGGCCGCCTTAGCTTAGTCTACGACCCGTACTAGGGTTATAATAGTATCGCTATCTATAGTACTACCGTATAAGGCTAAGCTTATAGCCGCCGCGGTATAGGGGCCGCCGCCCGACTACTTCTACTTAGACCGCTAGGTCGAGAATCGCGCGGCGAACTAGCTAGTATATTCGTAGTTCTATATAATACGTCTAATCTCCGCGGTAAATTAGGTATACCCCGTCTCCCTCTATATAGTTACTAGAAGTATATTATCTTAGTTATAGAGAGTCTTCCGTAGCTACTATATCTTAACCTCGTCGCTATACTAGAAGCTATTAGATACTAGTAGGAGTTCGTTAAAGATTAGCTAGTAATCCTACTATAGCTAGCCGTCGTTATATTTTAGGCTTACTAGCTTTTCTAGGGCCGTCGTCTTTTCTATAGAGTCTATAGAAATACGCTTAATCTCTAAGAGAAAGTCCTTAGGGTTCTATTTACCGTTAGGGCCGCCCGCTACCTAAAAACCCCTTATCTAAGCCCTTTTCTCGTAGGTTAGGTAGTCGTTAATAGTATCCTAGTAGAAAGGGGCGGGGAGTACCGGCTTCTATACGGCCCTCGTCCTATAGGAGCTCTAGATCTAGAGAAAAAAATCTCTAAAAGTAGCTATAGACCTATCCTATTATAGCGGTCGCTATTCTCGAGGTCCGTAGACTAGGTTGTTCGTCGCGGAGTCCGATCCGCCTAGGCTACGGTCCTAGATAGCTAAGACTAGGCTCTAGATAGATACGTCGTTACCCTTTAGCTTTACGTAGGCTTTATCCGCCTTAAGTAGACCGGCCTACACCCTCTATAGCTAGGCCTCCTACTCCTTTAAGTAGGTAGCCTAAGCCTACTACTATACTATTAACTACTAGATAATAGTACTATAGTTATACGGCGTAATATTACTACTATCGCCCTCTATAGGGTCTATTATAGTCTCCGTAGCTTCTAGAGCGCGTCGAGAGAAAAAAAGATAAAAAGAGTTAACTTAATATTACGGGAGACCCTAGTATATACTAAAAGATAAGGTAGTAGATAGAACTAAGTTAACTAACGAGCTAGAGAGGGGGAGGAGCTCTCTCCTTATACTCTAACTAGAAGACCGTACTCTAATATACGGTCTTTAGTTCTACTTCTTTCGTAGTCTATTCTTCCTTCCTTTTAGCTACTAGGGTACTAGCCCCTAATATTAACCTAGAAACGACGAGGGATCTTTATAAACGAAGAGATATTCCGTTATAGGAGCGTACGACCTTAGTAATATAGACTTCGCTATAAAGGATAGTAATATATTTAGCCGTAAACTAGCTTACGGTAAGGCGTACTCTATTATAAAAGAGGTATTTTCGATATTACTAAAGAACTATTAGCCCTTTTCTAATCGGGACTTATTTATAACTAGACTAAGCGAAGCTCTAATTATATAATTCTATAAGATAAGTAGTAAGTTCTCCTTATCTCCTATAGACTTCTATAAGTAGCTCTTAGAGATTATTTCTAATACTAAATATAGAGTATAGATAGGTATAAAACTAAAGACCTACTCCACTCGAATAGAATTTCGGGTCGTCCTTTTAGTACTTAAAAGGCTTATAGAGTTCCCGTTAGTATATACCTAAACTAGAGGAGCTACTCTAATATATATATAGAGGAGGGTAGTTTCTAGTATACCTATATTATACCCGTAAACTATCCGAGTACGAACTAGACTTATATTAGGGTTACCTTATATATCCCTTAGACGTCTTTATATAATTTTATACTACTTAGATAAATAAAGTCCTTATTCTTCTAGAGCTATTAGTTATAATAGTATAATATAAATAGAGGCGGGCGAAAGAGAGTAATTCGGATATTCGCGAGCGAGAGACGACTATAGTAGAGTAAACTTAAATCGAGCTAGTCTAGGCTTCTATAGTAGCTACCTATATTTCTATATTATAGTTCCTCTTCGACGGCGATTATACTAAGTACTACCGTCTAATACGTCGTTAATAGTAACTAACGCGTTAATACTAAGCGAAAAAGAGGCGTATTAATAGGTATTACGGGAGACCCTAGTATATACTAAAAGGTAAGGTAGTAGATAGAACTAAGTTAACTAACGAGCTAGAGAGGGGGAGGAGCTCTCTCCTTATACTCTAACGAGGAGACTATACTCTAACGTATAGTCTCTAGTTCTACTCCTTTCGTAGTCTATTCTTCCTTCCTTTTAGCTACTAGGGTACTAGCCCCTAATATTAGCCCTATTCTTCCCTTTCGGCGACCGGCTAAAAACGCCTAGCTCCTACTAGTTTATTATAAGGAGCCCTAAAGCCGTAGACTCCCCTCCTCTCTCTAGTACCTTTTAGGCGGTCCTACTTATATAACCCGTATATAACCCTTATTTAGGTAATAGGACCCCTATTTAGGTAATAGTAGCTCTACCCCGGGCCTAGGCCCTCGTAAGTTACTTTTTATAGTATATACGCCCGGGTATACCCCGTACGTCCGCGTACTTACCCCGCTACTCGGTACCTATTTCCTATTAAAGACTAGATAACTTTACTAAAGCCGGGCGTTCTATTATAGTATCTATAGTAACCTATCCTCCTACCTTCCTAGTCGTTAGGAATAGAGTCTACTTATACCGGAGGCGTCTCTAGTCCCTATAACTCCTACGGAGGAGTCTCCGGTCCGCGTAACTAGCTATTTAGATATATTCTAAGTATTATAGTACGTCTTTCGGCTAGCCCCTATCCTAGGACCGGGTAGCCCGGGTAATTTAGCTAGCTTCTATAGGTTTCTCTTATATCGCTTATAAACCCTCTTGGATAATACTAATTCGATCCCCCTCGAAGTTACTATCGACTACTATATAATTATATACGTATTTATACCTTAATTAGTATCTTCTAAAGGGTATAAATACCCCTATCCCCTAGGCTTTTTTTTTTTTTTTGTTAAGCCCTTATATATATATATATATATATATACTATATATATATATAGTGAGTATCTCCTACCTAGTACTAAGAAAGTAGTCTTTACTTTAAACTAACCGTATCTAGCCCGTTATACTACTACTACTACTACTACTACTCCTACTATATCTTCCGGTAGTTCTACGCCGCCCCCCGCTTCCTCCCTACCCGCTACTATAGATTCCTACTTCTTCGCCCTTTTCGGAGGCGTAAGAGCCTCTAGTCCTCCGCTACTACTAACCTATTCTATATAGCTACTATCCGTTCCTCTAGGGACGGGTCCCGCCGCCGCCTAGGACGCTAAGCCGCCCGTCTATAATCCTTAGCTACCCGCCTATAATTCCTAGCTACCCGCCTAGGATACCTAGCTACTCGTCTAAAACCCCTAGCTACCTACCTAGGACCCTACTACCGCTAACGCCGACGCTACTAATACGACGCCCGCCCTATCTTTACTAGAGTCTAACTATACTACCGCTACTATTACTTCTACCCGTACCTCTATCTCCGGTCGCTCGTCCTCTATCTCCTCGCCTATTACCGCCCGTCGTACCCCCGCCGCCTATAAGAATGCCGCCGCCTACCGCTAGAAGAAGAACGCCGCCTACGCCGCCCTTACTTACCCTACTACTATAGCCGACTAGTTGGTCGGGACTATACGTATACTAATCTTCTATAGTAACTATTTACTAATCCTCGCTTCTAGGCTTAGCGCCGTATTTATTATACTACGTATACGTCTAATAGCTAAGACTACCGCTACTAGAAGCCCCCGCCTATAAGAGGTAACCGGCGAAATAAACTTAGACTCCGGCTAACTACCGATAGGATAATAGTAAGCGCTACTAGCCCTCGCTCGCCTACGCGTACTATACCCGGTACTAGGCTTAGTATACCCTAATATACGTTTCGTAGTCCGTCTTATTTCTCCCGCTAACCGATTAGGCCCTAGCTCGCCGGTTTAGCGTATACCGCGTAGACCTAGTCGGGTTAAGACTAGAGGTATATCCCGTAGCCCGTTCGTTAATATACGCTAACCGTCTATAGCGAGTCCGCCTTATCGAGCTTAGTTACCGCCCTTAAGGCCTATAAGCTCCTCCGGTCCCTAGTAGACTAGGCCCTCGTCCTACCGTAAGCTATATAAGCTCCCCTTCTTAATACTCCTACTAACCGTATAAAATAGAACGGTCGCCGCTACTACTACTACTACCTTCGAGGTAGCGGTAATAAATTTTATAATAGCTAGTCTAGTACCCGGCTTTTAGGTATAGGGACCCCGGCGGTACAACTATAACTAAGGGAGGAGAGAAGGGGGGGGGGTATTTCTTTTACGCTTTTTCTTTCTTTCTTTTTTTTTTTTTTATAGGTACGTATAGTAGCGTTTAGCTATCGCTGCTCGTACTAAAACCGGAGGGGACCGGACAAACCCTAAAATAAATAAAAAAAATATTCTAAAATTAAACTCCAATCCTAACTCCTAGTAAATATCTAAAATATAACTTACTATAATAACCTCGTACGCCCGCTCCTTCTTAGCCGCCCTCCGCCGAATTCCTATAGGGGGCTATTATTTTCTCGTATAGGTCCGTAGACTAGTTCGAACTCGTCTATAGCTACGGTATCCTCTATAGCTTTTAGTAGCTCCTATATTATATCGTAGTAACTACGCTATTTTACTAGGGCCTCGCGCCCTTATCCCCGCCTAGCCTTCCTAGTATATAGAATCTTCTCTACTTCGAACTCCTCGTGCGACTCTAGTAGTATAGGACCCGGTTAGGAGTTATCGATAACCTACCCGGGTAGTAAGTCGTCTAGGTACTACCGTAAAAGGTTAGGGTAAAATATATTATATATCCCGCTAGGGATACCCTTAAGCCGTATAGATATCGGGCTAATAACTTTAGCTACCGTATATTTAGCGTATCGCGCGTCTAGCTTCTTCTTTAGTCTCTTACTACCGTAGTTCCTTAGGTCTAGCTATACTTTATTACCGACCTAGAACCTTCGAGCGGGGACCTACTACCTATTATAGGACTCCTCCTATTACTATTACGAAACCCCTATTAGCGATTAGTATAGCTCCGTAATCTTCCCTATCCTCCGAACGAATTCTTTAGCCCTCTATTTAGTAGGGATTAGGACGGATTCTATAGCTACCTCCTCTAATAGTATAGCCGTAGGGGCTTTAAAGCCGTATATCGTAAAAAATAGTAATATACCGATTCCCGTATAGTATCGGCCGTTTACTACTAACTAGGCTACGGGAAGCTACTAGGCCTAGTCGTTCTAGTTAAAGTTAATAAAGTACTATAGGTACGCCTATACTTCCTAGTTAATACGCTCCGGGCCTCCGTCCGTTTAGGGGTAGTATACGCTACTTAACCGCTACTCGACGCCTAGTAGGCGATAGAAGTATCTCTAGAAGGCGCCCGTCTAGTTCCTTCCTCGGTCCGACGTTATTACCCTAGGTAGCCTATAGTAGCGTACCTAGTATCTTAGGAACATCTCGGCGTAAGCCTCCGTATTAGTAGTAGGTATCGCTTTAAAAACTACGGTTTTACTTAGCCTATCCTTTATTATATAGAGATTTATATTACCGTTAGACTCTAGGAGTTCTACTATAAAATCGATTAATAACTCCGAAAAAAATCTATCGGGGACCGGGAGCGACTATAGGAGACCGTATTTAGCGCTATACTAAACCTTATTACGGCTATAGCCGTTATAGTTCCGTATAAACCTCCGTATATACGAGGCTATTAGTAGCTAGTAGAACTCTCGGCCTATAATAGAAAGCGTATTCTCCTTATCTAGGTAACTAGTTACTACGGAGTCGTAGTTCTTCTTAATTAGCCTAGTCCTTAAATTATCTAGACCCCTTATATCGTCGTCCGACTCCTTTCGTTCTACGTCCGTTATAAACGGGGCGCTAAGTACTTATAGCTTACCTTAGTATCGTAATAGGCCTTAGGTATCGATCTTATAGTCCGCGATTTAAATCTTAATATAGGCCCCGGTAGGAATAGCTCGCTCGCCGGACTATACCGCCTGGAATACCTATTAATAGTATATATCCTTAGTAACTACCCTATCCTAGAGCTCGTTAAGGGCGTCTTCCTAGAACGGGCCTCGACCTATACCGAAAACCCTATATCTCGTCGCTATAGGGGCGGCTAGCGTATACTTAGTTAGGCTAGCCTTTAGGATTAGCTATTAGACCCTCGAAGTATAATCGTAGTAATCTAGGTTATCCTAATCTCGTCTAGATAGCGCGTCTAGTACTATTACTTCTAACCCCGGGCGATATACTATAGAGAACCTATATCTTATTAGGGTCTCTACGAACTATATCTATCGCTCGGATAGCCTTTACTTTTTTATAAAGTATTCTAGGTTCCTATAATCTATTATAATTATAAACGGACTATAGCTACGGAGCTCCGTATCCTAGTATTATAGGTACTAGACTACGGCTAGTAACTCTTTATTATAGATATCGTAGTTAATTTCCGCCTTATTTAGTTTTTCTAAATAGAAAGCGACTAGGTAGCGAACCCCGCTAGTCTCCTAGCTTAGAACCCCGCCTAGCGCGAAGCTACTACTATTAGCCTCTAGAAATATTAAAAGCGCGGGATCCTACTATCGTAGTACTAGAGCGCTTATAAAATACTCCTTTAAATTATCGAAAGACGCCTAGGCCGCTTCGTCCTAGGAGAACGTAGTACTTACCCTAGTTAGCGACGTAAGTAGGGCGGCGCGCGTAGAGTAGCTCTTAATAAATATTCGGTAATAGTTCGTAAATCCTAGGAACCTACGTACCTCCCTTTAATTATACGGGACTATTTAATCTCGAACGGTTTAAACCTTCTCTAGGTCGGCGTAAAGGCCCCCTCCGTTAGCGTAAATAATAAAACCTAGATACTTAATACTCTTCCTTACGAACTCGCTCTTCGCGGGGTCTAAGTATAGGCTAGCGTCCTAAAGTACCCGGAGAATAGTACGTACTTTCTCGAAATAGTCTTTACGGCTCCCTTAGGTATAGATTAGTACGTCGTCTATATACGCCGAGGCGTATTCGTCGAGGAACTTCCGAAGTACTATATTAATATACTATTAAAAACTAGACGGTACCCCGGCTAAACTAAATAGAGTTATAAGCTACTCGAATAGCCCGTATCTAGTCTAGAACGCTATCTTATACTCGTAACCCTAGGCTATCCTAAGCTTCTAAAACGCGCTTACTACGTCTACCTTCGATAAGTAGGTATAGCCTATAAGGTTCCGGAGGGTCTCCGAAATAAGTAGGAGTAGGTATCTATCCTCTCTAGTTACTATATTAAGTACTCTATAGTTATAGTAGAACCTTAGGCCCCCTATAGGTTTCCGGATAAAAAGTACTAGCGCCCTACTATCTAAGCTCGATAGCTAAATAAACCCCTTAGCTAGTAGCTCGTTTAACGTTTTCCGTAGGACTAGGAGCTCCTCCTTAGATATACTATAGAGCGGCCCCTATAGTAAGGACTCTATTATCCCGTTAGGCTTCGTACGTAGCTCGATTCTATAGTCTACCCCCGGCTAGTAGGGGGCGAGTTTTTCCGCCTCTAGGCTTAAAAATAGCGGGATTATATTATAAACCTTTAGGGGGAGTTACGTATAGAGTTCCGCCTCCGTATTAGGCCTTTTTTCCGTTATAGCCTTCTCGAAGTCCTCTATTACTATAGTAGCGACTATTACCGAATAACCGTCTTCTACCTTCCTAATATAGAAGGTTACTAGCGTAACTACGAAGTTATTAGTCTCCGGCTATACCTATTCTATTAGCGTTAGCGTAGTATCCTCGCTGGAGCTCTCCGATCGATAGGCTACTATATAAGGGTTATCGTCCTCTACCGCTTTAGGGGCGGATTCCGCTACCTACCTTACTACCTACCCGTAGTATAGCCGACCTTCGTCCGGCGCTATCCGGATACGGTTATACGCCTTCTAGGGGTTCCCTAAAATAACTAGAAAGGCTAGTTTAGGGACGTAGTATACGTAGACTACCTACTCGAAGCCGGCTATCTTAAGTTTTAGGGCGACTACCCCCTAAATACTAGACCCGGCTATATCGCCTATAGCGCCCCGGATCCGTCTCGTCGTTTTTCCTACCTTAGGGAGTCTAAGCCGTTTGGCTAGGTCTCCGTCTATTATAGCGTAGTACTAATAGCCTTCGTCTATTAGGGTAGATACGTAGGAAATACTATTAATTACTACGTCTATAAGTATATTATTCCCGTCTATATTTACTTAGTAAGCGTCCTAGTCCTCTATTAGTACTCGATCTACTCCCTTTCTCTATTTTCGGAGGGGAGCTATCCTTTTCCTAGTAGGTTAGACTCGGTAACCTTTAGGACTAGGGCGGTCTTCGTTACGGCCGGGACCGTTAAGGTATTTATCCCTACCCCCTTTTAGGAGGGTCGCTCGGCGTAGTAGTATACGTAGTCGCTTATACGGTACCTACTCCCTCCGTACTAGAAGTAGAGACCTTTCTCCTTACGGCTATCTAGCTCCGCCTTAGATACCTACTTCGCCCTTAGTATAGCGCTACTCCCCCCTTACGTAGGGGGGTAGGGCGCGGCCGCCTTAGCTTAGTCTACGACCCGTACTAGGGTTATAATAGTATCGCTATCTACGGTACTACCGTATAAGGCTAAGCTTATAGCCGCCGCGGTATAGGGGCCGCCGCCCGACTACTTCTACTTAGACCGCTAGGTCGAGAATCGCGCGGCGAACTAGCTAGTATATTCGTAGTTCTATATAATACGTCTAATCTCCGCGGTAAATTAGGTATACCCCGTCTCCCTCTATATAGTTATTAGAAGTATATTATCCTAGTTATAGAGGGTCTTCCGTAGCTACTATATCTTAACCTCGTCGCTCTACTAGGAGCTATTAGATACTAGTAGGAGTTCGTTAAAGATTAGCTAGTAATCCTACTATAATTAGCCGTCGTTATATTTTAGGCTTACTAGCTTTTCTAGGGCCGTCGTCTTTTCTATAGAGTCCGTAAAAATACGTTTAATCTCCGAGAGAAAGTCCTTAGGGTTCTATTTACCGTTAGGGCCGCTAGCTACCTAAAAACCCCTTATACGAGCCCTTTTCTCGTAGGTTAGGTAGTCGTTAATAGTATCCTAATAAAAAGGGGCGGGAAGTACCGGCTTCTATACGGCCCTCGTTCTATAGGAACTCTAGATTTAGAGAAAAAAATCTCTAAAAGTAGCTATAGACCTATCCTATTATAGCGGTCGCTATTCTCGAGGTCTATAGAGTAGGTTATTTATCGCGGAGTCCAATCCGCCTAGGCCGCGGTCCTAGATAGCTAAGACTAGGCTCTAGATAGATACGTTGTTACCCTTTAGCTTTACGTAGACCTTGTCCGCCTTAAGTAGACCGGCCTACGCCCTCTATAGCTAGGCCTCCTACTCCTCTAAGCGGGTAGCCTAAGCCTACTACTATACTATTAACTATTAGATAATAGTACTATAGTTATATAGTATAATATTACCGCCGTCGCCCTCTATAGGGTCTATCGTAGTCTCCGTAGCTTCTAGAGCGCGTCGAGAGAAAAATAAAAAGAGTTAACTTAATATTACGGGAGACCCTAGTATATACTAAAAGGTAAGGTAGTAGATAGAACTAAGTTAACTAACGAGCTAGAGAGGGGGAGGAGCTCTCTTCTTATACTCTAACGAGGAGACTATACTCTAACGTACGGTCTCCGGTTCTACTCCTTTCGTAGTCTATTCTTCCTTCCTTTTAGCTACTAGGGTACTAGCCCCTAATAATAGGTAATAGGTTAGAGACTACGACGGTAGCTTATCCGAGACTAATTAGGATACTAAATAATATCCCGAGGAAGAGGTAATAGACGAAGAGGATACTAATAGCCCTATATCTAACTAAATAGATAAGGTCGATCGTTTTAACGCCTTATCGGATAATAAAGAAGACGATTATCCCGATAATTATATTATAGTCGGACTAGATCTAAAGAGGATTATAGAAGAGTATAGTATAATATAGCTTCTACAATCTATTATTAACTAGGATACGGGCCTTCCTTAATTTCGACGCTACTTTCTCTTACGCCTAGCGTTTAATATAACGGGTAGGTTTAGTAGTACTTTAAAAGGTAGTATAACTATAGTAGTTAAGATATCTATAAAGAACTCGCTCGATCTCCTCCTCTCGTAACTAATTTCCTAGTATAGGAAACCGATTTAGCTAGATATACTACCTAAAAAAACTATCTATTAAGTTTATACCTAGATATATATCGCTAAGTATTTAGCGTAGTTGTATAAGGAGATATATAACTATTCGGTTAGAGATTATATCTAACTTAGAAAGGAACGGGCTTAAACTAAGGGGAAGTATCTTATAGGGGAAGAAGTTAAGGTAATAAAGGAGAAGTTTAGGGATATTTAGTATATAAAATCGACTAAGGACTAGCGAAATAGTTTATATAGTATATATCCTAAGGTCGTCGCTAAATTGTTCGGATACGAGTCTACTAAGGAGTTAATAGTCTAGTAGACTATATTTATACGTACTAATCGAGACAAAGAGCTATATTATACTAACGGAACCTAGGTTAACCGAGTATTTAGGCTCTTTAATTAGAGCTAGGAAGGAGTAGAGTTTCCTAACCCTCTCGAAAAAAGAGCTAATAAACCTATAATATTACGGAGTTAGGATACCGCTAAGTAGCGGGGGATAACGAAGTATATATATACTATTATAGAATAGTAATTAGGTATCGAGTACGCTAACTTCTTTATCGACCGAAGTATCCGGGATTATATAGCTAGGTTAATTCTAATACTTCCTAACTATAAGAGAGAGAAACTCTTCGTCTTCTCGAAAGATAGTTTAAGTACTATATCTAACTATAAGCGCTATATACGTATTCTTACGCCGGTACTCGCTATATAACCCGTACTACGTAATCTAGGTCTAGTTTAATAGCTTTATAATAACCTAAAGAAAGGTTCTTATTATAGCGGAAGAGACTTAAGACTTAGTAAAATAGTTAAAAAGTTAATAGTAATAATTCTTAGGTATCTCTCTACTACTACGAAGGTTCGCTTTAACGTAAAGGCGAGTAAGGAGCTAGATAAGGTCGATATTATAATAAATACGAAAACGTAGGAAAATCGGTTCGCGTATAAGCTTTAGGTATTAAACTATACTAGGAAGATACTTTTAGTAGTAGAGGGGCGACGCTATAAATAGATAGTAAAATATAGTTCTTTAATTATTAATACGAACCCTTTATATTATAAGGCGCGTCGGGTTAGGGTTAAGACTCGCTTATTATCCGTACGTAGGGATATAGAGAAAATTAAAACTCCCGTACCTCCCTAATAGAAGAATATTATTAGTATTACTAATAAGCGATATCTTTAACGTTAGGATTATAATATTCGATAGTATTTTACCTAGGATCGATCTTATCTTTAGTATAATACGCGTATCTAGCTTACCCGTAGTATTACGAAAAACTATCTCCCTACGTATATATTCTCTAAAATCTATTACGAAAGTTATACCCGTCCTAAAGTATAACTCCTATATATTACTATACTCTATTTATTACTACGTATTCAATTACTAATTTAAATAGTATATAATAAGTATTATTAAAGTATACGTATCTAGCTTACCTATAGTATTAGGAAAAACTATCTCCCTACGTATATATCCTCTAAAATCTATTACGAAAGTTATACCTATTCTAAATAATAACGAACTCCTATATATTACTATACCTTATTTATAACTTCGTATTCTATTACTAATTTATATAGTATATAATAAGTATTATTATAATATACGTATCTAGTCTACCTATAGTATTAGGAAAAACTACCTCTCTACGTATATATCCTCTAAAATCTATTACGAAAGTTATACCCGTCCTAAATAATAACTCCTATATACTACTATACTCTATTTATTACTACGTATTCAATTACTAATTTAAATAGTATATAATAAGTATTATTGAAATATACGTATCTAGTTTACCCGTAGTATTAGGAAAAACTATCTCCCTACGTATATATCCTCCAAAATCTATTACGAAAGTTATACCCGTCCTAAACTATAACTTCTATATATTACTATACTCTATTTATTACTACGTATTCTATTACTAATTTAAATAGTATATAATAAGTATTATTAAAATATACGTATCTAGTTTACCCGTAGTATTAGGATAAACTATCTTCCTACGTATATATCCTCTAAAATCTATTATAAAAGTTATACCCGTCCTAAATAATAACGAACTCCTATATATTACTATACTCTATTTATAACTACGTATTCTATTACTAATCTAAATAAGTATTATTAAAATATACGTATCTAGTTTACCCGTAGTATTAGGAAAAACTATCTCCCTACGTATATATCCTCTAAAATCTATTACGAAAGTTACCTACGTCGTAAATAATAACGAACTCCTATATATTACTATACTCTAGCTCTAAAGAAATACTCGACCCTTTCGCCTCGACTTCGCGATACGGTAGGAGCTATATTCGATTACTTTAAGAGAGGCGAGAATATATCTATTTAGTATTCTTCTCCTACTAGCTAGCGTATCGTCTATTATACCCTACGTATATACTATTTTAAGAGCGAAGTATTTTCTTTTAAGTTAAGTCGATCTACTTCTAATTCTCTCGTATACTACTTTAATAACCTAAACGTCGACGATATATATACCTAGTTCCCCCCTATACTTATATTATCGTCGGTTAAGGCCTCGATCTCTAGGTAAATATATACGTACTAATTTTTAATAACCTACTAACTAACTCCTCTTAAGAATAGTAAGCCCTTAGCCGTTATTTTCGCGTCGGACTATTTATACGATATTTTCTACCTACGCCTATTTATTAAAGATTCCTATAACGAATAGGTCCTTAACCGAACTATTAACCTAGCCTACCTAGACTTATAGGTAAATCTAGTTCCCTCTAGTTTCTACTATATCGTCGGTACTAAGCCTCCTACCCTAGACTATCCTTAGATAGGTTTATCCGTAGTATTATTAGTAGAGTTCCTTTAATATAATAGTCCTAAGCCCTATTTAGGGCTAATATATAACCTACTACTATCTAAAGTACGACTAACCTTAGACCGAAACCTACCTAGGACTAATATATAACTTACTACTATTTTAACTACTACTTACTCTAAACTTCCTTAATACCTCGACCTCTTATATATCTACTCTTCTTATAGTATTACCTACGTTATAGTAAGACCTAGTCGCCTACTCGAAGACCTAGAAAACTAGGGTCCCTAACGGGGCGGGTTAGGGCGGGTTATAGGGTAGAGAACCCGCCCTATTAGCGGGTCGGGTTCTAACTAGGGTCCCTAACGGGGTAGGTTAGGGCGGGTTTTAGGGTAGGGAACCCGCCCCGTTAGCGGGTCGGGTTCTAACGGGTTAGGGCGGGGTCCTAGGGCGGGTTATAGATTAGAGGAGAACCCGCCTCGTTTATACTAGTATAGGTCTACGTAATACTTTCTTAGCGCTTATATAACTACTAAGATATAACCTAATAGTAAGTAATAATAGCCCTAACTATATAGAGTATAGAGGTATAGTTAGATTTAGTAGTAAATAGTTAGTAGATTTTATATTTAATATTTATATATTTCTAGTAGTCTCCTAGTAGTCTCCTAGTAGTTAAAGTAAGTAGATAAATAGAAATTACGTTTAATAATACTATAATAGCTAAAACTAAGGTTTTTCTTATTTAGAGAGATCTTCTATATATATATTATTAATAATCTAGTTATCCTCCTTCTCTTCTTCTTCTTCTTCTTCTTTATCTTCCTCTCTATTACTCTTAATATCTAATTAAAAAGTACGTTTATTCTTATCCTTAAACCTATTAACTTTATTAGCTAATTATTTAGTAGTAGCTTAAAGCTCTTATATCTTCTTATCTATATTAAGAGTATAACCTAAACTATTAGTCGCCTATAATACTAATAGTTTTATAATAAGATTAACTTAATCTATATCCCTTATTCTACTAAATCTCTCTTTTACTTCTACTTTTTTACTAAATATTAACTCCTATATCTCTATTATAAGCTCTCTATTAGGTAGATTCTCCTTTAGCTTAATCTTATCTATAGGGTATATATCCTACTAATAAGTAGGACTAGGAAGCCTTTTATCGAAATTATAGTAATAAGCTAGGAGATTTCGTATTAAAGTAACCTACTCTATAGAAAAGAATTAAAGGGGAGAGATTAAGGGTAGTTAATAAGCTAGGTAGACTAGTAGTTACTCTTCTCTATCTTTATTATAGAATAAGCTTACTAGACTCTAAAAGGATATTAGAAACTACTAGGAGACTACTAGAAATTAAAAGACTTACCTCTAAATCTTCTTCTAAAAGAAGTTTATAGATATTATACGTACCCTTAACTAAATTCAAACTACTATTTATTAAATTTACTAACCCCTTCCTAATTACTTACTAGGACTATCTTACTTACGTAAAGACGACTAGATAAAACTCTATATAGTATTAATTATAGGACTCGTCGAATAGTATAGTAATATTACTACTCTAAGTCTAGAGTATTATATTAATATCTATCTCCTCCTCTTTACTCGATTCTTAACTAGAGCTTTCTTCTACTCTATTATTTATATCTTTATCTTAATTACCGAAATCGAAAAGCGTAAGTAGGTCTAGTTTAAGGAGGCTAGGATAGGTACTATTCGATATTCTAGGGCTAGATTAGTATATATTACTACTAGGATACTACTAGGTTCTTACTACTTATTATTAATAGCTTACTTAGCTTACGTAATTTAGGACCGCTACTTAGTATCTAAGAGAAAATTCTAACTATTAGACTTTTTTAGTTTTTAACGAGCCTCTAACTTTACTTAATTTAATACGTACTAACTTTTTATAATCTAGAGATTAAAGCCTCTCTTTTTACTACGCCGCGTACGTTCTTTAACTATATAAATATTAGTAGAGAGGAGTTTAGTTAGTTTTAGTAGTACTATTATTTATAGATCTATAGATTTACGCTAGGCTAAGCCTAGTAGTTTACTAGTAGTTTAAGGCTTATAAAATAAGCGAGATTAAAGTAGAGTTAAGCTTAAATTTAATTAGTATAATTAGTAGAAGTATTTTATATATTTATACTATATAGTACGAAAAGTATAGTCGTCTAATATTAGTACGCTAGTTTACTAGTACTATAGAGTTTTTACGTCCGTACGTACGCTAATAATCTATATAGCTTTATCCTTACTTTTCAACCTATATTACTACTAGATTACTACTAGTAACTACTAAATTAAAAGTAAATTAACTAATAATTATTACTAATTATTTAATAGTACGTAGTAAGGGTACCTACTAGTATAGCTTTACTTCTATAGTAGATCTTCGAGTAGCTAACAAATTAAAAAAGGCTACCCTACCTCTACTAGATTCTCCTCTAATTAAACTAGTAGAGCCTAGTAGTTATCCTAGTAGTCTAGGTAATCTAGATCGGTTAGGGTTAGGGTTAGGGTTAGGGTTAGGGTTAGGGTTAGGGTTAGGGTTAGGGTTAGGGTTAGGGTTAGGGTTAGGGTTAGGGTTAGGGTTAGGGTTAGGGTTAGGGTTAGGGTTAGGGTTAGGGTTAGGGTTAGGGTTAG
>SNSD01000040.1:0-34988 GCA_004522665.1 Venturia nashicola
AGTTTATAAAGAGATAGACAAGGTAGTTAGGAGTAAAGAAGAGAGAGTCTAGAGTTAATATAAGTAATAAGAATTAGATCGTATTATTATACTATCTTAGTTCCTATATACGCGCCGTTGATCTAGTTCCTATATTATTAATTATTAGGGTTCTATAAATTATCGTATTATAGTAGTATACTATATTATTTTCTTATATATTTCTCTATATCCCTATATCCCGTTCCTATTCTACTTCCTATTCTAGTCTTATACCTTTATCCCCCTTATATCCCCTCCCTAGGTAGATAATACGTCGACCCTTAACGTATTCTAAGATATATACTAAAACTATACGAGACTAACTAACAAGCCTAAATACTAAGAAGAATCTTAAAGGGGTATAGAACTTCTCGTATCCTAAGATACTAAGAAAGAACTTAAAAGTAAGAAAAGACTCGAAAGAGTAATAAAACCTTAACGCGTATACCAAAGTATCTAAATATATAATAAAATCCTAAATATTTCCTAAAACAAGTAAATATATTAAAAGATCCTTTATATTTCTAAAGTAGCCCTATACGTCGCGCGTATTAACGCTTAGTATAGGAAGCGGCTTCTCGGGAGGTATACTAGATAGTAATAGTAATTATTAGGTATTACTCCAATAACCTAATCTATTACGGTTGTATAAAAGTAAAGTCGGTTAGATAGGAGAACTTTTCGAGGTAATTAGTTAAAATTTTCCTTATAGTTTCCGGTTATAGTAGTATTATACGTAGTATTATTCGTATTTTTCAATTCTAGTTTATTTATTCCTTTTATTAATATAGCTCGACTTTAATACGGATTCCCGACTTAAAAGACTTCTCCCTCCCCTACTAAAAAAAATCTAACGTCGTCCTATAACGTTCGCCTTCCTACTTCCTATACTCTTTACTTAGGTTTAACGTAAACAAAGGCTAATATATAAACGGTTCCTATATAAAAAATAATTTAGAATAAGGTACGGTGGCTTAAATAAAACAAAGTAAACTTCCTAACTCTATATATAAAAGGTAAATCTCCTAACCTTTCCGGACATATATATATATATATAAAAAAACTAATAAAAAGGAAAAGTAATAAACGTCTACTACGAAGCTAGCTATCCGAGAATCGAACTATTATAATATATATATACTAGGGTATAGTTCCTTTAATAGCTAAAGTTAAGTTTTACGAAAGTAATACCTAACTAAGTCTATTCAAGCGTAAAGCTGGACCGGTATAATAATAGAGGATACTATTAATTTAACTAAGGAGGAACGGGAGGCGAATAGGCGAAGGTTACGAAAGGCCGATATAGCGAAAGTCTAAGTAGTAAAAGACTAAGAGAATACGACTATTTTAACTTATAGGATTATCCTCCTAAGGACTATATAGATCTATTCTAATCTTGAAATATAAGAGTAGGGAGGCTTAGATAGAGGATAGGACGTAAACCGTTAGCGCCGCTAGGAGGGCTAACGAAGAGTAAGAAGCTATTAAAGAGGCTAAAGTAGGAGGAACGGTAAACGTATTCTCTTAAGTATAAACTCTAGGTTTCGTAGATATAAGCTTAAGGACTAGTTAGGATTAATAAGTAAAAGGGTCTAAATAAAAGGATCGATAATTATATTCCTATAGTCGTAAATCCGGGGTTTCGTAGATATAAGCTTAAGGGCTAAGTAGGATTAATAAGTTAATATAATCTTATTAGGGCTTAAACCGGAGATTATTAAAGAACCTAGGGTAGACCGTACGGGAGGACCTTAAGGGATATAAATACTTCCTAGAGAACTAGTAGGACTAAACTAATATTAGACTTAACTAAGGACCTAGACTTTAGTAGATACTTATATACTTAAGGTTTCCTAGATTATAAGCTACTTATTAGATAGGTATCTACTTAGTAGAGACCGACGTATTTAGTAGCTATAGGGGATATTAGGTCGTAGTAATTCCTAAATATATAGAGGAGAATCGAATAAGTACTAAGTAGAGAAGGATCTAAAAGGTCGAAAGCGTATATAGCGGAAGAGGGTTAAAGAGGCGTAAAGGTCCCCTAGGATTACGTACTAAGTTCCTTTATACTAATATATAAATAAGGGATTCGATTGAGGTATAGTATAGTAGCTTATTAACTTAGTATTTTATATACTTTACTAATCGTTTCCTTTTCTATATTATAAGTATTTTAAGCCGTTACGAATCGAATACTTCTCCGTAGTTCCTAGTAATCCTAGTATTAGCTAGGGTCGAATCCTTCTAGTCTAGGAATAATTACTTATAGTCCGGATCGGCGAACTAATATATCTAGATCCTCGTTACCGGGTTACTTTTCCTATTCCTATTCCTTATCCTTATCTAATTAAGTATTGTCTTGATCCTAGCCTTATTCTTATTCTATCCTATACTCCTAACCGGTATTAAGGAGGTTATTACCTATAGGCCTATCCCTCTAGTAGAAGATTCTAATCCTATTTCCTCGAATCGTCTTATATACTAAAACTCTATTTAGTTCCTTAAGTACGTAGCTACTAATAGGTAATCCGGTTCTCCCGTCCTTATATACCTTCGCGATACGGTATAGACCGACCTATATAAAATCTAATTTAGATCCGAAATCCTTGACGATCTTCGTATTATATAAAAGGATAAGCTATCCTACGTCTAGGTTTTTAGTACGTATTCTAGTTTAATATTACGATTTCTAGTACTCGTTTACTTCCTATCTTATACGTTCCTACCTTATAATAGCTTCCTAGAGGTCTTCCCCTCTCTAATCTAGTTATTTAGCTCGTAGAAAAAGAAGGTATTCTATTATCCTAACCGTAGACTAAGGAAGGTTTTACTATATAACTATTTTTAGTTCGATCGGAAGGATATATTCTTTACTAAGTATTATCCTAACTAGAGTTATACCGGTTGTTCTATTAACTATTATCCGTTCGGCCTAAAGTATTACTAGTAATAAATCTTTCTAAGGTTTCTAGTTCCCGTTTATTACTCGTCGGAAGGCTTCCTATATTATTAAGTAAGACCGTTCGATTCCTCCCTAACCTTAACTATTATATAGTAAAATCTTAATCTTTCTAATATCGTATAGTTTTAGAAGCGTATCCGTATATAGCTTATTCTTAGGACCTCTATTAACTCCAATTTCTAATATAATACCCTATCGATAGATTAGTTCCTTAAAGATAAAATCCGCGATATTCTTAGACGTAGGTACTAAACGGAGTACTCTTACCTTAGGCTAACTACTTAATTCCTCCCTTACCTAAATAAGATAGCTATAACTACCTCGTAGGGTAATTATCGTACAATTAATAGACTATCTTATACTAAGAATCTACTCCGAATAATAGTCGTATTTAGAGGTTCTACTACGTACGCTCGATCGCTTATTTAATATTAAGGATATTCTTTAATCTATTTACTAACGTCGTTATAGTACCCGTCCTAATAATATCGATTCCGAATAAGTACTACCGTAGTTTCGCGTCCTTTATAGCTATATTTATTATAGAGGGCGACGATAATTTCCTTTCGCTAGTCTAAGTTATTAATTACGTAATAGTAGGCTTATCCTCGTTTACCTCGCTTGAATAGTTATCGTCTAGCTATAAGGTAGCCTATTACCTTTCTTTTTATAGCCGTAATCTATTTACCTTTAAGATAGTCCGCGACTTTTAAAGTTATAAGCTAGTTAGTAATCGCTTAGTATTCTACGGTATATTCGTTATCTAATCTTTTCTAAGGTTCCGATAAACCGAATTCTCCGTATTCCTCGTTCTAATCTATAGAACTTTCGCTACTAGTATTATCGTTATTTTCTAGACTAGGTACGGTTATCGGGTAGAGCTAGATCGTATACCGTAGGTTACGCTTATAGACGTAGATACTAGAATAGTAAAGGGCTCTAAGTTACCGATCGATAAAATCCTCGATATCGAAGTTAGGAACGGCGGGGACGTCCTTTTTAGGTATATTACTAAATTAGCGGGAGAGTCTATTAGCTACTATATTCTTTTTCCCGGGAACGTATCGGATATTAAAATCCTATATCTAAATCTATACGAGCTATCGTATAACTAGAGATCCTACTATATCCGAAGATACTCTATTAAGTTAATAGATTAAAGTCTAGGTATCCGTTTCGACTACGAAATACGTTCCCTAAAGATAAAGGCGGAATTTCTTAAAAGCGTATAAAAGGGTATAGTATTTTAGTTTAACTATATCGTATTTCCTTTCTAATAGCGACTAAATCCTGCTTTTATATTAGTACGGGTTTCTCTTACCTAGTTCGTTTATTTATTATAAGACCGCTCCCTATCCTTCTCCTAAAGTATCTACCGTAAGAATAATCTCGCCTAAATCTAGTTCGTATATAATCGGTCGTAGTACGGGTATAGTCGTAAGCGCTTCCTAAAGAGTTTTTATTACCTTATCTTATTCCTTTCCCTAATAGAATTCTAAGTCCTTCTTAAATAATACGAAGATAGGTTTCGAAACGGTAGTAAAATCCTATATCTAGATTAGTAATAGATATAGACTCCGATAAAAGCTCTCGTAGACTTAATAGACCTAGGAGTTAACTAGTTTAAAATAGTAGCTACCTTAGAAGCGTTTAGGTATCGTCCTTCTCGATCGTAATAGTATCCGACTAATATTTACGCCCTCTTAATAAATATCGAACTTTTCTCCTAATATCGTTACTCCTACGTACTTAATATCCGTAAGAACTATATCTAGCCTAACTACGTATTTTAAGACCCCTCGACGTACTCCCTTAAGCTTAGATTCCTTATCGTTATTATACTTTTTCGGGGTTCTAGTAATTATATCGTCTACGTAAATATCGCTATATTTGAACTAGTAGGAATAATTATCTTAGATATACGGTAAAATTAGGCTACTAAGTTTATTACTCCTTAAGGTAGAGTAGTTATTCGTAAAAGACTAAACGGGTATATAAATAAGGTAAGATCGCGACTCTCTTTAGTAAGTTCTAATTAGTCGTACCTAGAGAAAAGGTTAGTAAGTAATATCTATACGTATCTAGTAAACGAGTTAGAAAATATATCGGCTATTAGTAGTACGTTCGCGTCCCTAATAGTAACTACGTTAATATTCGTAGCGCTATTAATTAGCCGATACTTACCGTTTTTCTTTAAGACTAAAAACTATAGATTACGATATAAGGTATAACTAGGTTCGAGTCTTCCCGTCTTAATTCTTTCGTAAAATATCTAACGAATCTTATTTAATAGAGCCTTAGGGATATTAAAGGGTTTCGCTTACTAGGGTTCGTAGTCTACTACTCGGATAACTTATACTAGTACTACTTCTTTCCTAATTTTACCGTATTCTTCGAAGCTCTATACGAGGGTAGGTTCCCGTCGTATAAGTATTTCCTTAACTAGTAATCGTTCGTTTAGGCTAAGGGACTAGTTAATACGTATATTATTAAACCGGAGTTCTATAAGCCGAATCTAACGAGGGAAGCGGGCGTAGCGTTTCTCGAGGAATCTATTAAGGTAATAGTAAGGTTCCGTACTAAACTACTCTTTTAGTATTATATCTCTCTAATCTATACGGCCGCTAGGTATAGATCTATTAGTAAGCTAAACGTTCTAAGGTTAAATCTTATCTACTTTCTTCTTATATATACTATTCACGTATTTCGTTCTATACTTTGTTAGGAAGCTAGTCGAAAATAAGGAAATCCTTAGGGAAAGTAGGTCCTATTTATCTAAGTATCTAAATATTAGTAATCTAGTCTAAGGCTTCGCCGGTATAAGGCGACGATAGGTAAATATTTAGTACCTTATCTACTATTCCTATAGAAGCCTATCCCTTTCTTTTTATAGCTTTATCTCGTTTACTATAGTAGCTATATTAAGTCTAGTCGTAGTATAAGTCTTATTATATAGAAGTCTCCTAAAGTCTAGCGGTAAGAGAAACTCGTCGCGGATCGGGTTATTAAAAAGCTATTCGTATATATTCTAGCCTAAGTTTAGTACTAGGAGCCTTAGGTTTCTTATATATATAGCGGATATCCTTCTAAGACCTAGGACTCCGCCTCCTTATTTTCCGAATCGTCCGAATTAGAATTATCTTCTTAGTCTAAATAAGTATAAGGGATTCGAAGACTAGACTTATTCCTATTATATAGGAATTCTAAGATAACTACTTACTATATAACGCTCTATTCGCCGTTTATAGAGAATACCTTATACGAAATACTACTATCCGCCTTAGCCTATATAACGAGACGACTCCGTACTAAGAAGAGCTAACTAAGTATTATTCCCTAAGAGTAGTCCCTAAGTACTATAAAGATTATATTTTTATAATTAAAGTCTACTCCGGCGATCCGTATACGCGCGCTAGTCTAGCTAACTAAAGGAACTCTCCTCCTATCGGTAGTATCTTAGGAATATCTCGGCGTAAGCCTCCGTATTAGTAGTAGGTATCGCTTTAAAAACTACGGTCTTACTTAGCCTATCCTTAATTATATAGAGGTTTGTATTACCGTTAGACTCTAGGAGTTCTACTATAAAATCGATAGATAACTCCGAGAAAAATCTATCGGGGACCGGGAGCGACTATAGGAGACCGTATTTAGTACTACGCTAAACCTTATTACGGCTATAGCTATTATAGTTCCGTATAAACCTCCGTATATACGAGGCTATTAGTAGCTAGTAGAAGTCTCGGCCTATAATAGAGAGCGTATTCTCCCTACCTAGGTAACTAGTTACCGCGGAGTCGTAGTTCTTCTAAATTAGCTTAGTCCTTAAATTATCTAGACCCCTTATATCGTCGTCCGACTCCTTTCGCTCTACGTTTATTATAAACGGGGCGCTGGGTACCTATAGCTTACCTTAGTATCGTAATAGGCCTTAGGTATCGATCTTATAGTCCGCGATTTAAATCTTAATATAGGCCCTAGTAGGAATAGCTCGCTCGCCGGACTATACCGCCTAGAATACCTATTAATAGTATATATCCTTAGTAACTACCCTATCCTAGAGCTCGTTAAGGGCGTCTTCCTAGAACGGGCCTCGACCTATACCGAAAACCCTATATCCCGTCGCTATAGGGGCGGCTAGCGTATACTTAGTTAGGCTAGCCTCTAGGATTAGCTATTAGACCCTCGAAGTATAATCGTAGTAATCTAGGTTATCCTAATCTCGTCTAGATAGCGCGTCTAGAACTATTACTTCTAACCCTAGGCGATATACTATAGAGAACCTATATCTTATTAGGGTCTCCGCGAACCGTATCTATCGCTCGGATAGCCTTTACTTTTTTATAAAGTATTCTAGGTTCCTATAATCCGTTATAATTATAAATAGACTATAGCTACGAAGCTCCGTATCCTAGTACTATAGGTACTAGACTACGGCTAGTAACTCTTTATTATAGATATCGTAATTAATTTCGGCCTTATTTAGTTTTTCTAAATAGAAAGCGACTAGGTAGCGAACCCTACTAGTCTCCTAGCTTAGAACCCCGCCTAGCGCGAAGCCGCTACTATTAGCCTCTAGAAATATTAAAAGCGCGGGATCCTATTATCGTAGTACTAGAGCGCTTATAAAATACTCCTTTAAATCGTCGAAAGACGCCTAGGCCGCTTCGTCCTAGGAGAACGTAGTATTTACCCCGGTTAGCGACGTAAGCGGGGCGGCGTATATAGAGTAGCCCTTAATAAATATTTAGTAATAGTTTATAAATCCTAGGAACCTACGTACCTCCCTCTAGTTATACGGGACCGCCTAATCTTAGACGGTTTAAACCTTCTTGGGGTCGGCCTAAAGGCCTACCCCGTTAGTATAAATAATAAAACCTAGATACTTAATACTCTTCCTCGCGAACTCGCTCTTCGCGGGGTCTAAGTATAGGCTAGCGTCCTAAAGCGCCCGGAGAACGATATATATCTTCTCGAAATAGTCTTTATAGCTCCCTCGGGTATAGATTAGTACGTCGTCTATATACGCCGAGGCGTATTCGTTAAGGAACTTCTAAAGTACTATATTAATATACCGTTAAAAACTAGACGGTACCCCGGCTAAACCGAATAGAGTTATAAGCTACTCGAATAGCCCGTATCTAGTCTAGAATACTATCTTATACTCGTAACCCTAGGCTATCCTAAGCTTCTAAAATACGCTTACTACGTCTACCTTTAATAAGTAGGTATAGCCCGCGAGGTTCTAGAGGGTCTCCGAAATAAGTAGGAGCGGGTATTTATTTTCCTTAGTTACTATATTAAGTACTCTATAGTTATAGTAGAACCTTAGGCCCCCTACGGGTTTCTAGATAAAAAGTACCGGCGCCCCGCTATTTAAGCTCGATAGCTAAATAAACCCCTTAGCTAGTAGCTCGTTTAACGTTTTCTATAGGACTAGGAGCTCCTCCTTAGATATACCGTAGAGCGGCCCCTATAGTAAGGACTCTATTATCCTATTAGGCTTCGTACGTAGCTCGATTCTATAGTCTACCCCTAGCTAGTAGGGGGCGAGTTTTTCTACCTCTAGGCTTAAAAATAGCGGGATTATATCGTAAACCTCTAGGGGGAGTTACGCGCGGAGTTCCGCCTCCGTATTAGGCCTTTTCTCCGTTATAGCCTTCTCGAAGTCCTCTATTACTATAGTAGCGACTATTACCGAATAACTATCTTCTACCTTCTTAATATAGAAGGTTACTAGTATAACTACGAAGTTATCGGTCTCTAGCTATACTTATTCCGTTAGCGTTAGCGTAGCGTCCCCGCTAGAGCTCTCTAATCGATAGGCTACCGTATAAGGGTTACTATCTTCTACTACTTTAAGGGCGGATTCCGCTACCTACCTTACTACCTACCTATAGTATAGCCGGCCTTCGTTAGGCGCTATCTAGATATAGTTATACGCCTTCTAGGGGTTCCCTAAAATAACTAGAAAGGCTAGTTTAGGGACGTAGTATACGTAGACTACCTACTCGAAGCCGGCTATCTTAAGTTTTAGGGTAACTACCCCCTAAATACTAGACCCGGCTATATCGCCTATAGCGCCCCGGATCTATCTCGTCGTTTTTCCTACCTTAGGGAGTCCGAGCCGTTTAGCTAGGTCTCCGTCTATTATAGTATAGTACTAATAGCCTTCGTCTATTAGGGTAGATACGTAGGAAATACTATTAATTACTACGTCTATAAGTATATTATTCCCGTCTATATTTACCTAGTAAGCGTCCTAGTTCTCTATTAGTACTCGACTTACTCCCTTCCTCTATCTTTAAAGGGGAGCTATCTTTTTCCTAGCGGGTTAGACTTAGTAACCTCTAGGACCGGGGTAGTCTCCGTTACGGCCGGGACCGTTAAGGTATTTATTCCTACCCCCTTTTAGGAGGGTCGCTTAGCGGGGCGGTATATATAGTCGCTTATATAGTACCTACTCCCTTCGTACTAGAAGTAGAGACCTTTCTCCTTACGGCCGTCTAGCTCCGCCTTAGATACCTACTTCGCCCTTAGTATAGCGCGACTCCCCCCTTACGTAGGGGGGTAGGGCGCGGCTACCTTAGCTCGGTCTACGACCCGTACTAGGGTTATAATAGTATCGCCGTCTACGGTACTACTATATAAGGCTAAGCTTATAGCCGCCGCGGTATAGGGGCTACTACCTAACTACTTCTACTTAGACTACTAGGTCGAGAATCGCGCGGCGAACTAGCTAGTATATTCGTAGTTCTATATAATACGTTTAATCTCCGCGGTAAATTAGGTATACCCCGTCTCCCTCTATATAGTAACTAGAAGTATATTATCCTAGTTATAGAGGGTCTTCCGTAGCTACTATATCTTAACCTCGTCGCTCTACTAGGCGCCGTTAGATACTAGTAGGAGTTCGTTAAAGATTAGCTAGTAATCCTACTATAGCTAGCTATCGTTATATTTTAGGCTTACTAGCTTTTCTAGGGCCGTCGTCTTTTCTATAGAGTCCGTAAAAATACGCTTAATCTCTAAGAGAAAGTCCTCGGGGTTCCGTTTACTATTAGGGCCGCCGGCTACCTAAAAACCCCTTATACGAGCCCTTTTCTTATAGGTTAGGTAGTCGTTAATAGTATCCTAGTAAAAAGGGGTAGGAAGTACTAGCTTCTATACGGCCCTCGTCTTATAGGAACTCTAGATTCGGAGAAAAAAATCTCTAAAAGTAGTTATAGACCTATCCTATTATAGTAGTCGCTATTCTCGAGGTCCGTAGACTAGGTTATCCGTCGCGGAGTCCGATCCGCCTAGGCTACGGTCCTAGATAGCCGAGACTAGGCTCTAGATAGATACGTTATTACCTTTTAGCTCTACGTAGGCCTTATCCGCCTTAAGTAGACCGGCCTACGCCCTCTATAGCTAGGCCTCCTACTCCTCTAAGCGGGTAGCCTAAGCCTACTACTATACTATTAACTACTAGATAATAGTACTATAGTTATACGGCGTAATATTACTACTATTACCCTCTATAGGGTCTATCGTAGTCTCCGTAGCTTCTAGAGCGCGTCGAGAGAAAAATAAAAAGAGTTAACTTAATATTACGGGAGACCCTAGTATATACTAAAAGGTAAGGTAGTAGATAGAACTAAGTTAACTAATAAGCTAGAGAGGGGGAGGAGCTCTCTCCTTATACTCTAACGAGGAGACCGTACTCTAACGTATAGTCTCCGGTTCTACTCCTTTCGTAGTCTATTCTTCCTTCCTTTTAGCTACTAGGGTACTAGCCCCTAATAATTAGTAGCGATATATTCCTTACGAAGGGATTTACGGAGAGTTCTATAGTAACGTTCCTTATAACTACCTAAAAGCTTAATATCGTATAGATAGCTAGACTTAATATTACGAGTAAGAGCCTAGATCTTATAGGTATTATTAGTAATATCGTAGGTATCGAAGGTATCTTTAAGGCGAATAAGGAAGTCTATAATATTCCTACTATCGAAGTATTCCTTAGGAGAGAGTATATAGTTCTTAAGATTAAAAGCTTAAGCCTTTCTTTCCTATCTTCTAGTAATAGTAAAATCCTTAAGGGTATTAATAAGGTTAATTATATTAGAACGAGTAGCTAGTCCTTTAATTATAGGGCTAAGATTAGCTATAGACGGGTTACTAGAGGGAGGGCCGGAAGAATCCGAAGGTATTCTAGTAGGAGGGATCCTTTAGTCTAGGCGTAAGTATATAGGTATTTCGATTTTTCGTTAGTCTTAAGTTATTCTATTTATTTTATATTATATTCGTTCGCGTACGTTTCTTAGAAATAAGAGTATTAATACTAAGAGTTCCTAGATAATTTCGAAGATAAGTAGCTAAAAGGAGTTGGATCTATACGCCGATATACGGAGTTCGTAGCCTAGACGGTAAGAGTAGTACCGTTTCGTATATAGTATAGTTAGGCCTCTCTTTTCTAACTTATTAGATAAGGGTATATAGGCTATAGAGGGGCAATATATTAATAGTATAGGTAATCCTAGGTATTTTCGTACAAAGTATAATTTCTACTAACGGGATATCCTAGACTTAGTCTAAGAAGTTAAAAGAACTAGGATATTACTAGTAATTATTCTAAATTCTAATTTTCCGTTAATATAGCTTAGACTAGGGTCCCTAACGGGGCGGGTTGGGGCGGGTTATAGGGTAGGGAACCCGCCCCGTTAGCGGGTCGGGTTTTAACGGGTTAGGGCGGGTTCCCGGGGCGGGTTATAGTTTAGAAGAAAACCCGCCCCGTTCGCCCCGTTTAGGTTTTCCACGTGATTTTTATAGGGTTATATATATAGATATATATATATTTTATATTCTTATAAGATACTCTATAACCTAGAGATTATTATAGGCTATTAAAAAATTAAAATATATATAGTAGTTCTAAAGTTATTAAGGTTTCCGTAAAAAATCTCCGGGTTCCCCCCTTAAAAACCCGCCCCTAACTAACGGGGCGGGTTTATATCTTAGCGGGGCGGGTCGGGTTAGGGTTATAGCTTTATAACCCGCCCCGAAAACCCGCCCCGACCTACCTCTAACCCAACCCCCCCCGTTTCGCCCCGCCCCGTTAGGGACCCTAGCTTAGACTTAGACCTTTATAAAGATTTTTCCTATTTCTAAGTTTAGTAATAGTCGGTTGATCGAGTATTATTCGGTTATAAGGAGAGGAAAGGTCGGTTCGAAGGTACGAAGTAACGCTAGTTAATATTCGTATAAAAGTTCGAAGGTATTCTAAAAAAAGGGTAGTTAAAAGTCTAAAGTTAAGAGTCTAAAGTCGAGAGTCTAAAGTCGAGAGTCTAAAGTCGAGAGTCTAAAGTTAAGAGTCTAAAGTTAAGAGTCGTATATAGCCTAGTATTCGAAGGAAAGTTTAAAAGTCTAGTAGTCGAAGATTAATATACGAAGTTCCTTTTCGATAGTCTAATAGTCCTATAGTTAAGTTAATAGTAAAGAAAGAGAGTCCTAAAGTCCTAAAGTCTAATATTTAAAGTCTAATATAAAGCCTAATATTCGAGAGTTCGATAATCTAGTCTAAAAAAGAGAGAGAGTATCCTAAGTATAAGTTCGATTATAATACTATAATAGCTACTAGGAATCGTCTTAGCTATAGAGAGAAACCCTAGTACGACCTCCAAAATATAGGTAAGATAAGTATAGATAATATAGTATTAGATTACTATTAACTTCTACCGCTTAGCTACTATATAAAGGTAAGATAATAGGATCTTTAAGTATTTCGTAAAGAGATAGGTAGGGTAGTTTATAAAGAGATAGACAAGGTAGTTAGAAGTAAAGAAGAGAGAGTCTAGAGTTAACGTAAGTAATAAGAATTAGATCGTATTATTATACTATCTTAGTTCCTATATACGCGCCGTTAATCTAGTTCCTATATTATTAATTATTAGGGTTCTATAAATTATCGTATTACGGTAGTATACTATATTATTTCTTATATATTTCTCCGTATCTCTATATCCCGTTCCTATTCTACTTCCTATTCTAGTCTTATACCTTTATCCCCCTTATACTAGTAGCGGGGTAAGTACGAGGACGTACGGGGTATACCTAGGCGTATATAGGGTCCCCAACGGGGCGGGTTGGGGCGGGTTATAGGGTAGGGAACCCGCCCCGTTAGCGGGTCGGGTTTTAACGGGTTGGGGCGGGGTCCTAGGGCGGGTTATAGTTTAGAAGAAAACCCGCCTAGTTCGCCCCTATTACGGGAGACCCTAGTATATACTAAAAGGTAAGATAGTAGATAGAACTAAGTTAACTAATAAGCTAGAGAGGGGGAGGAGCTCTCTTCTTATACTCTAACTAAGAGACCGTACTCTAATATATAGTCTCTAGTTCTACTCCTTTCGTAGTCTATTCTTCCTTCCTTTTAGCTACTAGGGTACTAGCCCCTAATATTAGCCCTATTCTCCCCCGTTAGCGACCGGCGAAAAACGCCTAGCTTCTACCGGTTTATTATAAGGAGCCCTTAAGCCGCGGACTCCCCTCCTCTCTCTAGTACCTTTTACGTAGTCCCGCTCGTATAACTCGTACGTAACCCTTATTTAGGTAGCTAGACCCCTATTTAGGTAATAGTAGCTACGCCCCGGGCCTAGGCCCTTATAAGTTATTTTTGTAGTACGTATACCTAGGTATACCCTATACGTCCTCGTACTTACCCCGCTACTAGGTACCCGTTTCCCGTTAAAGACTAGACAACTTTACTAAAGCCGGGCGTTCTATTACGGTATCTATAGTAACCTATCCTTCTACCTCCCTAGGCGATAGGAATAGAGTCTACCTATACCGGAGGCGTCTCCGGTCCCTATAACTTCTACGGAGGAGTCTCCGGTCCGCGTAACTAGCTATTTAAACGTATCCTAAGTATTATAGTACGTCTTTCGGCTAGCCCCCGTCCTAGAACCGGGTAGCCCGGGTAATTTAGCTAGCTTCTATAGGTTTCCCTTATATCGCTTATAAACCCTCTTAGATAATACTAATTCGATCCCCCTCGAAGTTACTATCGACTACTATATAATTATATACGTAATTATACTTCAATTAGTATCTCCTAAAGGGTATAAATACCCCTATCCCCTAGGCTTTTTTTTTTTGTTAAGCCCTTATATATATATATATATATATATACTATATATATATAGTAAGTATCTCCTACCTAGTACTAAGGTAGTAGCCTCTATTTTAAACTAACTATATTTAGCTCGTCGTACTACTACCGCTACTACTACTATATCTAGTATCCGTTCTCTCTTTAGTAGAGCTAAGGCCCCTAACGTTCCTAATAGTCTACTACCTAAGTCTAAGTTACTACCGTCCGGCTCTTCGGAGTCGGGTCCCGTTACCGCCTAGAATACTTAGTCGCCTACCTAGGACCCTTAGTCGCCCGCCTAAAACCCTTAGCCGCCCGCCTAGAATCCGTAGCCGCTCGCCCTAGACTCCTAGGATCCCGCTACCGCTACTAGTAGTACGCCGAACTCGGAGACCCCTAGTATACCCCTACTATTATCCGCCGACGCTAGTCTCTTTACTACTACTACTACCCTCCTCGTAAATATAACTCCCGCCCCGTTACTAATAGTCTCCTATACTACTACTTCCCCTACTCGTACTTCTATTTCCGGTTACTCCTTACCGTCTTTCTCGCCCGTCCGTACCGTCGCTACCTACCGAGATACCGCCTACTAGAATACTACCGCCCGCTACTAGCGTAAGAACGCCGCCCGCGCTACCCTTACCTCTCCTACTATTATACCTAAGTAGCTAGTTGGAATCGTACGTCTACTAGTCTTTTATAGTAACCGTATATTAACTCTTATTCCTAGGCCCGTAGGCCTATATATTATACTACGTACGCGTCTACTAGTCGGGACTACCGCTACTAGAAGCCTCCGCCCGTAAGTTATAACTAGTAAAGCTTACTTAGAGTCCGGCTAACTACTTATAGAATAATAGTAAACGCTACTAGCCCTCTCTTACCTATACGTACTATACCTAGTACTAGGCTTAGTATACCCTAATATACGTACCGCGGTCCGTCTTATTTCTCCTACTAACCGATTAGGCCCTAGCTCGCCGGCTTAGCCTATACCGCGTAGACCCGGTTAGGTTAAGACTAGAGGTATATCCCGTATTCCGTTTATTAACGTACGCTAACCGTTTATAGCGAGTCCGCCCTATCTAGCCTAGTCGCCGCCCTTAAGGCCTATAAGGCTCTCCGGTCCCTAGTAGACTAGGCCCTCGTCCTACTATAAGTTATCCGAGCTCTCCTCTCTAATACTAATACTAACCTTATAAAATAGTACGGTCGCCGCTACTACTACTACTACCTACGAGGCGGTAGTAATAAATTTTATAATAGCCGGTCTAGTACCCGGCTCCTAGGTATAGGGACTCTAGCGGTCCAATCCTATATAAGGGAGGAGGGGAGGGTAGGGGGGGGAGGTTTCCTTTATAGTCTTTCTTCTCTTTTTTTTTTATAGGCGCGGGGAGTAGCGTTTAGCTATCGCTACCCGCGCTAAAACCGGAGGGGACCGGATAAACCCTAAAATAAATAAAAAAAAATACTCTAAAATTAAACTCCTAATCTTAACCCTAAGTAAATATTAGAAATATAACTTACCGTAATAGCCTTGTCCGCCCGCTCCTTCTTAGCCGCTCTCTACTAAATTCCTATAGGGGGCTATCGTTTTCTTATATAGGTCCGTAAACTAGTTCGAACTCGTTTATAGCTATAGTATTCTCTACGGCTTCTAGCGGCTCCTATATTATATCGTAGTAACCGCGCTATTTTACTAGGGCCTCGCGCCCTTATCCCCGCCTAGCCTTCCTAGTATATAGGATCTTCTCTACTTCGAACTCCTCGTACGACTCTAGTAGTACGGGGCCCGGTTAGGAGTTATCGATAACCTACCTAGGTAGTAGGTCGTCTAGGTACCACCGTAAAAGGTCGGGGTAGAATATATTATATATCCCGCTAGGGATACCCTTAAGCTATACGGATATCGGGCTAATAACTTCGGCTACCGTATATTTAGCGTATTATACGTCTAGCTTCTTCTTTAGCCTCTCGCTACTATAGTTCCTTAGGTCTAGCTATACTTTATCGCCGACCTAGAACCTTTAGGTAGGGACCCGCTACCTATTATAGGACTCCTCCTATTACTATTACGAAACCTCTATTAGCGATTAGTATAGCTCCGTAATCTTCCCTATCTTCTAAACGAACTCTTTAGCCCTCTATTTAGCGGGGATTAGGACGGATTCTATAGCTACCTCTTCTAATAGTATAGCCGTAGGGGCTTTAAAGCTATATATCGTAAAAAATAGCGATATACCGATTCCCGTATAGTATCGGCCGTTTACTACTAACTAGGCTACGGGTAGCTACTAGGCCTAGTCGTTCTAGTTAAAGTTAATAAAGTACTATAGGTACGCCTATACTTCCTAGTTAAGGCGCTCCGGGCCTCCGTCCGTTTAGGGGTAGTATACGCTACTTAACCGCTACTCGACACCTAGTAGGCGATAGAAGTATCTCTAGAAAGCGCCCGTCTAGTTCCTTCCGCGGTTCGACGTTATTACCCTAGGTAGCCTATAGTAGCGTACCTAGTATCTTAGGAATATCTCGGTATAAGCCTCCGCGTTAGTAGTAGGTATCGCTTTAAAAACTACGGTCTTACTTAGCCTGTCCTTAATTATATAGAGGTTTATATTACCGTTAGACTCTAGGAGTTCTACTATAAAATCGATAGATAACTCCGAGAAAAATCTATTAGGGACTAGGAGTAACTATAGGAGACTATATTTAGCGCTACGTTAAACCTTATTACGGCTATAGCCGTTATAGTTCCGTATAAACCTCCGTATATACGAGGCTATTAGTAGCTAGTAGAAGTCTCGGCCTATAACGAAGAGCGTATTCTCTCTACCTAGATAACTAGTTACTACGGAGTCGTAGTTCTTCTAAATTAGCTTAGTCCTTAAATTATCTAGACCCCTTATATTGTCGTCTAACTTCTTTCGCTCTACGTCTATTATAAACGGGGCGCCGGGTATCTATAGCTTACCTTAGTATCGTAATAGGCCTTAGGTATCGATCTTATAGTCCGCGATTTAAATCTTAATATAGGCCTTAGTAGGAATAGCTCGCTCGCTAGACTATACCGCCTGAAATACCTATTAATAGTATATATCCTTAGTAACTACCCTATCCTAGAGCTCGTTAAGGGCGTCTTCCTAGAACGGGCCTCGACCTATACCGAAAACCCTATATCCCGTCGCTATAGGGGCGGCTAGCGTATACTTAGTTAGGATAGTCTCTAGGATTAGCTATTAGACCCTCGAAGTATAATTATAGTAATCTAGGTTATCCTAATCTCGTCTAGATAGCGCGTCTAGAACTATTACTTCTAACCCTAGGCGATATACTATAGAGAACCTATATCTTATTAGGGTCTCCGCGAACCGTATCTATCGCTCGGATAGCCTTTACTTTTTTATAAAATATTCTAGGTTCCTATAATCCGTTATAATTATAAACGGACTATAGCTACGAAGCTCCGTATTCTAGTACTATAGGTACTAGACTACGGCTAGTAACTCTTTATTATAGATATTATAATTAATTTCGGCCTTATTTAGTTTTTCTAAATAGAAAGCGACTAGGTAGCGAACCCTACTAGTCTCCTAGCTTAGAACCCTACCTAGCGCGAAGCCGCTACTATCGGCCTCTAGAAATATTAAAAGCGTAGGATCCTATTATCGTAGTACTAGAGTACTTATAAAATACTCCTTTAAATCGTCGAAAGACGCCTAGGCCGCTTTATCCTAGGAGAATATAGTATTTACCCTAGTTAGCGACGTAAGCGGGGCGGCGCGCGTAGAGTAGCCCTTAATAAATATTCGGTAATAATTCGTAAATTCTAGGAACCTACGTACCTCCCTCTAGTTACGCGGGACTACCTAATCTCGGACGGTTTAAACCTTCTCGGGGTCGACCTAAAGGCCCCCCCCGTTAGCGTAGATAATAAAACCTAGATACTTAATACTCTTCCTTATAAACTCGCTCTTCGTAGGGTCTAAGTATAGGCTAGCGTCCTAAAGCGCCTGGAGAACGGTACGTACCTTCTCGAAATAGTCTTTACGGCTCCCTTAGGTATAGATTAGTACGTCGTCTATATACGCCGAGGCGTATTCGTCGAGGAACTTCTAAAGTACTATATTAATATACTATTAAAAACTAAATAGTACCCTAGCTAAACCGAATAGAGTTATAAGCTACTCGAATAGCCCGTATCTAGTCTAGAACGCTATCTTATACTCGTAACTCTAAGCTATCCTAAGCTTCTAAAATACGCTTACTACGTCTATCTTTAATAAGTAGGTATAGCCTACGAGGTTCCGGAGGGTCTCCGAAATAAGTAGGAGCGGGTATCTATCTTCCTTAGTTACTATATTAAGTACTCTATAGTTATAGTAGAACCTTAGGCCCCCCGTAGGTTTCCGGACAAAAAGTACTAGCGCCCTACCGTCTAAGCTCGATAGCCGAATAAACCCTTTAGCTAGTAACTCGTTTAACGTTTTCCGTAGGACTAGGAGCTCCTCCTTGGATATACTATATTACGGGAGACCCTAGTATATACTAAAAGGTAAGATAGTAGATAGAACTAAGTTAACTAACGAGCTAGAGAGGGGGAGGAGCTCTCTCCTTATACTCTAACGAGGAGACTATACTTTAATATACGGTCTCTAGTTTTACTCCTTTCGTAGTCTATTCTTCCTTCCTTTTAGCTACTAGGGTACTAGCCCCTAATATTAGCCCTATTCTTCCCCTTTAGTAACCGGCGAAAAACGCCTAGCCCCTACTAGTTTATTATAAGGAGCTCTTAAGCCGCGGACTCCCCTCCTCTCTCTAGTACCCTTTAAGTAGTCCCGCTTATATAACTCGTACGTAACCCTTATTTTAGGTAGCCGGACCCTTATTTAGGTAATAGTAGTTACGCCTTAGGTCTAGGCCCTCGTAAGTTATTTTTATAGTACGTATACCTAGGTATACCCCGTACGTCCTTATACCTACCCCGCTACTAGATACCCGTTTCCTAATAGTTTACTACCTAAGTCTAAACCGCTACTATCCGGCTCTTCGGAGTCGGGTCCCGTCGCTACCTAGAATACTTAGTCGCCTACCTAGGACTCTTAGTCGCCCGCCTAAAACCCTTAGCTACCCGCCTAGAATCCGTAGCCGCTCGTCCTAGACTCCTAGGATCCCGCCGCTACTACTAGTAGTACGCTAAACTTAAAGACCCCTAGTATACCTCTACTATCGTCTACTAATACTAGTCTCTTTACTACTACTACTACCCTCCTCGTAAATACGACTCCCGCCCCGTTACTAATAGTCTCTTATACTACTACTTCTCCTACTCGTACTTCTATTTCTAGTCGCTCCTTACTATCTTCCTCGCCTATCCGTACCGTCGCCGCCTACCGAGATACCGCCCGCTAGAATACTACCGCCCGCCGCTAGTATAAGAACGCTATCTACGCCGCTCTTACCTCTCCTACTACTATACCTAAGTAGCTAGTTAGAACCGTACGTCTACTAGTCTTTTATAGTAACCGTATATTAACTCTTATTCCTAGGCCCGTAGGCCTATATATTATACTACGTACGCGTCTACTAGTCGGGACTACCGCTACTAGAAGCCTCCGCCCGTAAGTTATAACTAGTAAAGCTTACTCGGACTCCGGCTAACTACTTATAGAATAATAGTAAGTACTACTAGCCCTCTCTCGCCTATACGTACTATACCTAGTACCGGGCTTAGTATACCCTAATATACGTACCGCGGTCCGTCTTATTTCTCCCGCTAACCGATTAGGCCCTAGCTCGCCGGCTTAGCCTATACCGCGTAGACCCGGTCGGGTTAAGACTAGAGGTATATCCCGTATTCTATTTATTAACGTATACTAACCGTCTATAGCGAGTCCGCCCTATCTAGCCTAGTCGCCGCCCTTAAGGCCTATAAGGCTCTCCGGTCCCTAGTAGACTAGGCCCTCGTCCCGCCGTAAGTTACCCGAGCCCTCCTCTCTAATACTAATACTAACCCTATAAAATAGTATAGTCGCCGCTACTACTACTACTACCTACGAGGCGGTAGTAATAAATTTTATAATAGCTAGCCCGGTACCCGGCTCCTAGGTATAGGGACCCCGGCGGTCTAATCCTATATAAGGGAGGAGGGGAGGGGGGGGGGGTTTCCTTTATAGTCTTTCTTCTCTTTTTTTTTTTATAGGCGCGGGGAGTAGCGTTTAGCTATTACCGCCCGCGCTAAAACCGGAGGGGACCGGACAAACCCTAAAATAAATAAAAAAAATACTCTAAAATTAAATTCCTAATCTTAACTCTAAGTAAATATTAGAAATATAACTTACTATAATAGCCTCGTCCGCCCGCTCCTTCTTGGCCGCCCTCCGCCGAATTCCTATAGGGGTTATTATTTTCTCGTACGGGTCCGTAAACTAGTTCGAACTCGTCTATAGCTATAGTATCCTCTACGGCTTCTAGCGGCTCCTACGTTATATCGTAGTAACCGTACTATTTTACTAGGGCCTCGCGCCCTTATCCCCGCCTAGCCTTCCTAGCTATTACGGGAGACCCTAGTATATACTAAAAGGTAAGGTAGTAGATAGAACTAAGTTAACTAACGAGCTAGAGAGGGGGAGGAGCTCTCTTCTTATACTCTAATAAAGAGACCGTACTCTAATATATAGTCTCTAGTTCTACTCCTTTCGTAGTCTATTCTTCCTTCCTTTTAGCTACTAGGGTACTAGCCCCTAATATTAGCCCTATTCTTCCCCTTTAGCGACCGGCGAAAAACGCCTAGCTCCTACTAGTTTATTATAAAGAGCCCTTAAGCTATAGACTCCCCTCCTCTCTCTAGTACCTTTTAGGCGGTCCCGCTTATATAACTCGTACGTAACCCTTATTTAGGTAGCCGGACCTCTATTTAGGTAATAGTAGCTACGCCCCGGGCCTAGGCCCTTATAAGTTATTTTTTTATAGTACGTACGCCTAGGTATACCCCGTACGTCCTCGTACTTACCCCGCTACTAGGTACCTATTTCCCGTTAAAGACTAGATAACTTTACTAAAGCCGGGCGTTCTATTATAGTATCTATAGTAGCCTATCCTTCTACCTCCCTAGTCGATAGGAATAGAGTCTACCTACGCTAGAGGCGTCTCTAGTCCCTATAACTTCTACGGAGGAGCCTCCGGTCCGTATAACTAGCTATTTAGACGTATCCTAAGTATTATAGTACGTCTTTCGGCTAGCCCCGTTCTAGGACTAGGTAGCCCGGGTAATTTAGCTAGCTTCTATAGGTTTCCCTAGTATCGCTTATAAACCCTCTTAGATAATACTAAATTAATCCCTCTTAAAGTTACTATCGACTATCGTATAATTATACGTATAATTATACCTTAATTAGTATCTCCTAAAGGGTATAAATACCCCTATTCCCTAGGCTTTTTTTTTTTTTATTAAGCCCTTATATATATATATATATATACTATATATATATATAGTAAGTATCTCCTACCTAGTACTAAGGTAGCGGCCTCTATTTTAAACTAACTATATTTAGCTCGTCGTACTACTACCCCTACTACTACTATATCTAGTATCTATTCTCTCTTCGGTAGCGCTAAGGCCCCTAATATTCCTAGGGTCCCTAACGGGGCGGGTTGGGGCGGGTTATAGGGTAGGGAACCCGCCCCGTTACCGGGTCGGGTTTTAACGGGTTGGGGCGGGTTCCCGGGGCGGGTTATAGTTTAGAAGAAAACCCGCCCCGTTCGCCCCGTTTAGGTTTTCCACGTGATTTTTATAGGGTTATATATATAGATATATTAATATACTATATACCTATAAGATAGAATATAACCTAGAGATTATTTAAAGTATTTAAAAAATTAGAATATATATAATAGATCTATAGTTATTAAGGTTTCTAGAAAAGAATTCCAGGTTCCCCCCTTAAAAACCCGCCCCTAACTAACGGGGCGGGTTTTAGGCTTAGCGGGGCGGGTCGGGTTAGGGTTATAGCTTTATAACCCGCCCCTAAAACCCGCCCCGCCCCGCCCCTAACCCGACCCCCCCCGTTTCGCCCCGCCCCGTTAGGGACCCTAAATATTCCTAATAGTCTACTACCTAAGTTTAAGCTACTACCGTCTAGCTCTTTAGAGTCGGGTCCTACCGCCGCCTAGAATACTTAGTCGCCTATCTAGGACCCTTAGTCGCCCGCCTAGAATCCGTAGCTACTCGTCTTAGACTTCTAGGATCCTACTACTACTACTAGTAGTACGTCGAACTCGGAGACCCCTAGTATACCCCTACTTTTATCCGCTAACGCTAGTCTTCTTACTACTACTACTACCCTTCTTATAAATATAACTCCTACCTTGTCGCTAATAGTCTTCTATACCGCTACTTCCTCTACTTATACTTCTATCTCTAGTCGCTCCTCGCTATCTTCCTCGCCCGTCTATACCGTCGCCGCCCGCTAAGATACCGCCCGTTAGAATACCGCCGCCCGCCGCTAGCGTAAGAACGCCGCCTACGCCGCCCTTACCTCTCCTACTACTATACCTAAGTAGCTAGTTAGAACCGTACGTCTATTAGTCTTTTATAGTAACTATATATTAACTCTTATTCCTAGGCCCGTAGGCCTATATATTATACTACGTATATATCTACTAGTCGGGACTACCGCTACTAGAAGCCTCCGCTTATAAGTTATAACTAGTAAAGCTTACTCGGACTCCGGCTAACCCTTATAGAATAATAGTAAGCGCTACTAGCCCTCTCTCGCCTACGCGTACTATACCTAGTATCGGGCTTAGTATACCCTAATATACGTACCGCGGTCCGTCTTATTTCTCCTACTAACCGATTAGGCCCTAGCTCGCTAGCTTAGTATACGCCGCGTAGACCCGGTCGGGTTAAGACTAGAGGTATATCCCGTATTCTATTTATTAATATACGTTAACCGTTTATAGCGAGTCCGCCCTATCTAGCCTAGTCGCCGCCTTTAAGGCCTATAAGGCTCTCCGGTCCCTAGTAGACTAGGCCCTCGTCCTACCGTAAGTTACCTAAGCCCTCCTCTCTAATACCGATACTAACCTTATAAAATAGTACGGTCGCCGCTACTACTACTACTACCTACGAGGCGGCGGTAATAAACTTTATAATAGCCGGCCTAGTACCCGGCTCCTAGGTATAGGGACCCCGGCGGTCCAATCCTATATAAGGGAGAAGGGGAGGGGGAGGGTTTCTTCTTATAGTCTTTTCTTCTTTTTTTTTTATAGGCGCGGGGAGTAGCGTTTAGCTATCGCCGCCCGCGCTAAAACTAGAGGGGACCGGATAAACCCTAAAATAAATAAAAAAAATACTCTAAAATTAAACTCCTAATCTTAACTCTAAGTAAACCTTAGAAATATAACTTACTATAATAGCCTCGTCCGCCCGCTCTTTCTTAGCCGCCCTCCGCTAAATTCTAATAGGGGGCTATCGTTTTCTTATATAGGTCCGTAAACTAGTTCGAACTCGTCTATAGCTACGGTATCCTCTACGGCTTCTAGCGGCTCCTACGTTATATCGTAGTAACCGCGCTATTTTACTAGGGCCTCGCGCCCTTATCCCCGCCTAGCCTTTCTAGCGTATAGGATCTTCTCTACTTCGAACTCCTCGTACGACTTTAGTAGTATAGGGCCCGGTTAGGAGTCGTTAATAACCTACCTAGGTAGTAGATCGTCTAGGTACCGCCGTAAAAGGTCGGGGTAGAATATATTATATATTAGGGTCCCTAACGGGGCGGGTTGGGGCGGGTTATAGGGTAGGGAACCTACCCCGTTAGCGGGTCGGGTTTTAACGGGTTGGGGTAGGGTCCTAGGGCGGGTTATAGTTTAGAAGAAAACCCGCCCCGTTCGCCCCGTTTAGGTTTTCCACGTGATTTTTATAGGGTTATATATATAGATATATTAATATATTATATTCCTATTAGGTAGAGTATAACCTAGAGACTATAATAAGTATTTAAAAAATTAAAATAAATATAATAGATCTATAGTTATTAAGGTTTATAGGAAAAAACTCCGGGTTCCCCCCTTAAAAACCCGCCTCTAACTTACGGGGCGGGTTTAAAGCTTAGCGGGGCGGGTCGGGTTAGGGTTATAGCTTTATAACCCGCCCCGAAAACCCGCCCCGCCCCGCCCCTAACCCGACCCCCCCCGTTTCGCCCCGCCCCGTTAGGGACCCTATTATATATCCTACTAGGGATACCCTTAAGCCGTACGGATATCGGGCTAATAACTTCGGCTACCGTATATTTAGTATATCGCGCGTCTAGCTTCTTCTTTAGCCTCTCGCTACTATAGTTCCTTAGGTCTAGCTATACTTTATCGCCGACCTAAAACCTTTAGGTAGGGACCTACCGCCTATTATAGAACTCCTCCTATTACTATTACGAAACCCCTATTAGTAATTAGTATAGCTCCGTAATCTTCTCTATCTTCTAAACGAACTCTTTAGCCCTCTATTTAGCGGGGATCGGGACGGAATCTATAGCTACCTCTTCTAACGGTATAGCCGTAGAGGCGTTAAAGCCGTATATCGTAAAAAATAGCGATATACCGATTCCTATATAGTATCGGCCGTTTACCGCCAACTAGGCTACGAGTAACTACTAGGCCTAGTTATTCTAGTTAAAGTTAATAAAGTACCGTAGGTACGCCTATACTTTCTAGTTAAGGCGTTCCGGGCCTCTATCCGTTTAAGGGTAGTATACGCTACTTAACCGCTACTCGACGCCTAGTAGGCGATAGAAGTATCTCTAGAAGGCGCCCGTCTAGTTCCTTCCGCGGTCCGACGTTATTACCCTAGGTAGCCTATAGTAGCGTACCTAGTATCTTAGGAACATCTCGGCGTAAGCCTCCGCGTTAGTAGTAGGTATCGCTTTAAAAACTACGGTCTTACTTAGCCTGTCCTTTATTATATAGAGGTTTATATTACTATTAGACTCTAGGAGTTCTACTATAAAATCGATTAATAACTCCGAGAAAAATCTATTAGGGACTAGGAGCGACTATAGGAGACCGTATTTAGCGCTATACTAAACCTTATTATAGCTATAGCCGTTATAGTTCCGTATAAACCTCCGTATATACGAGGCTATTAGTAGCTAGTAGAAGTCTCGGCCTATAACGGAGAGTATATTCTCCCTATCTAGGTAACTAGTTACCGCGGAGTCGTAGTTCTTCTAGATTAGCTTAGTCCTTAAATCGTCTAGACCCCTTATATTATCGTCCGACTCCTTTCGCTCTACGTCCGTTATAAACGGGGCGCTAGGTACCTATAGCTTACCTCGGTATTATAATAGGCCTTAGGTATCGATCTTATAGTCCGCGATTTAAATCTTAATATAGGCCCTAGTAGGAATAGCTTACTCGCTAGACTATACCGCCTAGAATACCTATTAGTAGTATATATCCTTAGTAACTACCCTATCCTAGAGCTCGTTAAGGGCGTCTTCCTAGAACGGGCCTCGACCTATACCGAAAACCCTATATCCTATCGCTATAGGGGCGGCTAGCGTATACTTAGTTAGGCTAGCCTCTAGGATTAGCTATTAAACCCTCGAAGTATAATCGTAGTAATCTAGGTTATCCTAATCTCGTCTAGATAGCGCGTCTAGAACTATTACTTCTAACCCTAGGCGATATACTATAGAGAACCTATATCTTATTAGGGTCTCCGCGAACTATATCTATCGCTCGGATAACCTCTATTTTTTTATAAAGTATTCTAGGTTCCTATAATCCGTTATAATTATAAACGGACTATAGCTACGAAGCTCCGTATTCTAGTACTATAGGTACTAAACTACGGCTAGTAACTCTTTATTATAGATATCGTAATTAATTTCGGCCTTATTTAGTTTTTCCGAATAGAAAGCGACTAGGTAGCGAACCCTACTAGTCTCCTAGCTTAGAACCCTACCTAGCGCGAAGCCGCTACTATCGGTCTCTAGAAACGTTAAAAGCGCGGGATCCTATTATCGTAATACTAGAGCGCTTATAAAGTACTCCTTTAAATCGTTGAAAGACGCCTAGGCCGCTTCGTCCTAGGAGAATATAGTATTTACCCTAGTTAAAGACGTAAGAGGGGCGGCGTACGTAGAGTAGCCTTTAATAAATATTCGGTAATAGTTCGTAAATCCTAGGAACCTATATACCTCCCTCTAGTTACGCGGGACCGCCTAATCTTAGACGGTTTAAACCTTCTCTAGGTCGGCCTAAAGGCCCCCCCTATCGGTATAAATAATAAAACCTAGATACTTAATACTCTTTCTTACGAACTCCCTCTTCGCGGGGTCTAAGTATAGGCTAGCGTCCTAAAGCGCCTAGAGAATAGTACGTACCTTCTCGAAATAGTCCTTACGGTTCCCTTAGGTATAGATTAGTACGTCGTCTATATACGCTGAGGCGTATTCGTCGAGGAACTTCCGAAGTACTATATTAATATACTATTAAAAACTAGACGGTACCCTAGCTAAACCGAACGGAGTTATAAGCTACTCGAATAGCCCGTATCTAGTCTAGAATACTATCTTATACTTATAACCCTAGGCTATCCTAAGCTTCTAAAATACGCTTACTATGTCTACCTTTAATAAGTAGGTATAGCCCGCGAGGTTCTAGAGGATCTCCGAAATAAGTAGGAGTAGGTATTTATCTTCTTTAGTTACCGTATTAAGTACTCTATAGTTATAGTAGAACCTTAGGCCCCCTATAGGTTTCTAGATAAAAAGTACTAGCGCCCTACCGTCTAAGCTCGACGGCCGAATAAACCCTTTAGCTAGTAGCTCGTTTAACGTTTTCTGTAGGACTAGGAGCTCCTCCTTAGATATACCGTAGAGCGGCCCCTATAGTAAGGACTCTATTATCCCGTTAGGCTTCGTACGTAGCTCGATTCTATAGTCTACCCCCGGCCGGTAGGGGGCGAGTTTTTCCGCCTCTAGGCTTAAAAATAGTAGAATTATATCGTAAACCTCTAGGGGGAGTTACGTATAGAGTTCCGCCTCCGTATTAGGCCTTTTCTCCGTTATAGCCTTCTCGAAGTCCTCTATTACTATAGTAGCGACCGTTACCGAATAACCGTCTTCTACCTTCTTAATATAGAAGGTTACTAGCGTAACTACGAAGTTATTAGTCTCCGGCTATACCTATTCCGTTAGCGTTAGCGTAGCGTCCCTACTAGAACTCTCCGATCGATAGGCTACCGTACGAGAGTCGCCGTCTTCTACTACTTTAGGGGCGGATTCCGCTACCTACCTTACTACCCGCCCGTAGTATAGCCGGCCTTCGTTAGGCGCTATCCGGATACGGTTATACGCCTTCTAGGGGTTCCCTAAAATAACTAGAAAGGCTAGTTTAGGGACGTAGTATACGTAGACTACCTACTCGAAGCCGGCTATCTTAAGTTTTAGGGTAACTACCCCCTAAATACTAGACCCGGCTATATCGCCTATAGCGCCCCGGATCCGTCTCGTCGTTTTTCCTACCTTAGGGAGTCCGAGCCGTTTAGCTAGGTCTCCGTCTATTATAGCGTAGTACTAATAGCCTTCGTCTATTAGGGTAGATACGTAGGAAGTACTATTAATTACTACGTCTATAAGTTTATTATTCCCGTCTATATTTACCTAGTAAGCGTTCTAGTCCTCTATTAGTACTCGACTTACTCCCTTCCTCTATCTTTAGAGGGGAGCTATCCTTTTCCTAGTAGGTTAGACTCGGTAACCTCTAGGACTAGGGCGGTCTCCGTTACGGCTAGGACCGTTAAGGTATTTATCCCTACCCCCTTTTAGGAGGGTTACTTAGTAGGGCGGTATACGTAGTCGCTTATACGGTACCTACTCCCTCCGTACTAGAAGTAGAGACCTTTCTCCTTACGGCCGTCTAGCTCCGCCTTAGATACCTACTTCGCCCTTAGTATAGCGCTACTCCCCCCTTACGTAGGGGGGCGGGGCGCGGCTACCTTAGCTCGGTCTATAACCTATACTAGGGTTATAATAGTATCGCTATCTATAGTACTACCGTATAAGGCTAAGCTTATAGCCGCCGCGGTATAGGGGCTACTACCCGACTACTTCTACTTAGACCGCTAGGACGAGAATCGCGCGGTAAACTAGCTAGTATATTCGTAGTTCTATATTATACGTCTAATCTCCGCGGTAAATTAGGTATACCCCGTCTCCCTCTATATAGTAACTAGAAGTATATTATCCTAGTTATAGAGGGTCTTCCGTAGCTACTATATCTTAACCTTATCGCTCTACTAGGAGCTGTTAGATACTAGTAGGAGTTTATTAAAGATTAGCTAGTAATCCTACTATAGCTAGCCGTTATTATATTTTAGGCTTACTAGCTTCTCTAGGGCCGTCGTCTTTTCTATAGAGTCCGTAAAAATACGCTTAATCTCCGAGAGAAAGTCCTTAGGGTTCTATTTACCGTCGGGGCTATTAGCTACCTAAAAACCCCTTATATAAATCCTTTTCTCGTAGGTTAGGTAGTCGTTAATAGTATCCTAGTAAAAAGGGGCGGGAAGTACTAGCTTCTATACGGCCCTCGTCCTATAGGAACTCTAGATTCGGAGAAAAAAATCTCTAAAAGTAGCCGTAGACCTATCCTATTATAGTAGTTACTATTCTTAAGGTCCGTAGACTAGGTTATCCGTCGCGGAGTCCGATCCGCCTAGGCCGCGGTCCTAGATAGCTAAGACTAGGCTCTAGATAGATACGTCGTTACCCTTTAGCTCTATATAGGCCTTATCTACCTTAAGTAGACCGGCCTACGCCCTCTATAGCTAGGCCTCCTACTCCTCTAAGCGGGTAGCCTAAGCCTACTACTATACTATTAACTACTAGATAATAGTACTATAGTTATATAGCGTAATATTACTACTATCGCCCTCTATAGGGTCTATCGTAGTCTCTATAGCTTCTAGAGCGCGTCGAGAGGAAAATAAAAAGAGTTAACTTAATATTACGGGAGACCCTAGTATATACTAAAAGGTAAGGTAGTAGATAGAACTAAGTTAACTAATAAGCTAGAGAGGGGGAGGAGCTCTCTCCTTATACTCTAATAAGGAGACCGTACTCTAACGTACGGTCTCCGGTTCTACTCCTTTCGTAGTCTATTCTTCCTTCCTTTTAGCTACTAGGGTACTAGCCCCTAATACTAGCGTATAGAATCTTCTCTATTTCGAACTCCTCGTACGACTTTAGTAGTACGGGGCCTAGTTAGGAGTCGTCGATAACCTACCCGGGTAGTAGGTCGTTCGGGTACCGCCGTAAAAGGTTAGGGTAGAATATATTATATATCCTACTAGGGATACCCTTAAGCCGTACGGATATCGGGCTAATAACTTCGGCTACTATATATTTAGTATATCGCGCGTCTAGCTTCTTCTTTAGCCTCTCGCTACTATAGTTCTTTAGGTCTAGCTATACTTTATCGCCGACCTAGAACCTTCGGGTAGGAACTTACCGCCTATTATAGGATTCCTCCTATTACTATTACGAAACCCCTATTAGCGATTAGTATAGCTCTATAATCTTCCCTATCTTCCGAACGAACTCTTTAGCCCTCTATTAAGCGGGGACTAGGACGGATTCTATAGCTATCTCTTTTAACGGTATAGCCGTAGGGGCTTCAAAGCCGTATATCGTAAAAAATAGCGATATACCGATTCCCGTATAGTATCGGCTGTTTACTACTAACTAGGCTACGGGTAGCTACTAGGCCTAGTCGTTCTAGTTAAAGTTAATAAAGTACTATAGGTATACCTATACTTCCTAATTAAGGCGCTCCGGGCCTCCGTCCGTTTAAGGGTAGTATACGCTACTTAACCGCTACTCGACGCCTAGTAGGCGATAGAAGTATCTCTAGAAGGCGACCGTCTAGTTTCTTCTACGGTCCGACGTTATTACCCTAGGTAGCCTATAGTAGTATACCTAGTATCTTAGGAATATCTCGGCGTAAGCCTCCGCGTTAGTAGTAGGTATCGCTTTAAAAACTACGGTCTTACTTAGCCTGTCCTTAATTATATAGAGGTTTATATTACCGTTAGACTCCGGGAGTTCTACTATAAAATCGATAGATAACTCCGAGAAAAATCTATCGGGGACCGGGAGTAACTATAGGAGACCGTATTTAGTACTATACTAAACCTTATTACGGATATAGCTATTATAGTTCCGTATAAACCTCTATATATACGAGGCTATTAGTAGCTAGTAGAAGTCTCGGCCTATAACGGAGAGCGTATTCTCCCTACCTAGGTAACTAGTTACTATAGAGTCGTAGTTCTTCTAAATTAGCTTAGTCTTTAAATTATCTAGACCCCTTATATCGTCGTCCGACTCCTTTCGCTCTACGTCCGTTATAAACGGGGTACTAGGTACCTATAGCTTACCTCGGTATCGTAATAGGCCTTAGGTATCGATCTTATAGTCCGCGATTTAAATCTTAATACGGGCCCTAGTAGGAATAGCTCGCTCGCTAGACTATACCGCCTAGAATACCTATTAATAGTATATATCCTTAGTAACTACCCTATCCTAAAGCTCGTTAAGGGCGTCTTCCTAGAACGGGCCTCGACCTATACCGAAAACCCCGTATCCTATTACTATAGGGGCGGCTAGCGTATACTTAGTTAGGCTAGCCTCTAGGATTAGCTATTAGACCCTCGAAGTATAATTATAGTAATCTAGGTTATCCTAATCTCGTCTAGATAGCGCGTCTAGAACTATTACTTCTTACCCCGGGCGATATACTATAGAGAACCTATATCTTATTAGGGTCTCTACGAACCGTATCTATCGCTTAGATAGCCTTTACTTTTTTATAAAGTATTCTAGGTTCCTATAATCTATTATAATTATAAATAGACTATAGCTACGAAGCTTCGTATCCTAGTACTATAGGTACTAGACTACGGCTAGTAGCTCTTTATTATAGATATTATAATTAATTTCGGCCTTATTTAGTTTTTCTAAATAGAAAGCGACTAGGTAGTAAACCCCGCTAGTCTCCTAGCTTAGAACCCCGCCTAGCGCGAAGCTACTACTATAGGCCTCTAGAAACGTCGAAAGCGCGGGATTCTATTATCGTAGTACTAGAGTACTTATAAAATACTCCTTTAATTCGTCGAAAGACGCCTAGGCCGCTTCGTCCTAGGAGAACGTAGTATTTACCCTAGTTAGCGACGTAAGTAGGGCGGCGCGCGTAGAGTAGCCCTTAATAAATATTTAGTAATAGTTCGTAAATCCTAGGAACCTACGTACCTCCCTCTAGTTACGCGGGACCGCCTAATCTTAGACGGTTTAAACCTTCTTAGGGTCGGCCTAAAGGCCCCCCCCGTCGGCGTAAATAATAAAACCTAGATACTTAATACTCTTCCTCGCGAACTCGCTCTTCGCGGGGTCTAAGTATAGGCTAGCGTCCTAAAGCGCCTAGAGAACGATACGTACCTTCTCGAAATAATCTTTATAGCTCCCTTAGGTATAGATTAGTACGTCGTCTATATACGCTAAGGCGTATTTATCGAGGAACTTCCGAAGTACTATATTAATATACTATTAAAAACTAGATAGTACTCTAGCTAAACCGAACGGAGTTATAAGCTACTCGAATAGCCCGTACCTAGTTTAGAACGCTATCTTATACTCGTAACCCTAGGCTATCCTAAGCTTCTAAAATACGCTTACTACGTCTACCTTTAATAAGTAGGTATAGCCCGCGAGGTTCCGGAGGGTCTCCGAAATAAGTAGGAGTAGGTATCTATCTTCCTTAGTTACCGTATTAAGTACTCTATAGTTATAGTAGAACCTTAGGCCCCCCGTAGGTTTCTAGATAAAAAGTACTAGCGCCCTACCGTCTAAGCTTAATAGCCGAATAAATCCCTTAGCTAGTAACTCGTTTAACGTTTTCCGTAGGACTAGGAGCTCCTCCTTAGATATACCGTAGAGCGGCCTCTATAGTAAGGACTCTATTATCCCGTTAGGCTTCGTATATAGCTCGATTCTATAGTCTACCCCTAGCTAGTAGGGGGCGAGTTTTTCCTCCTCTAGGCTTAAAAATAGCGGGATTATATCGTAAACCTCTAGGGGGAGTTACGCGCGGAGTTCCGCCTCTATATTAGGCCTTTTCTCCGTTATAGCCTTCTCGAAGTCCTCTATTACTATAGCGGCGACCGTTACTAAATAACCGTCTTCTACCTTCTTAATATAGAAGGTTACTAGCGTAACTACGAAGTTATTAGTCTCTAGCTATACTTATTCCGTTAGTATTAGCGTAGCGTCCCCGCTAGAGCTCTCTAATCGATAGGCTACTATATAAGAGTTACTATCTTCTACCGCTTTAGGGGCGGATTCCGCTACCTACCTTACTACCTACCCGTAGTATAGCCGGCCTTCGTTAGGCGCTATCCGGACGCGGTTATACGCCTTCTAGGGGTTCCCTAAAATAACCGGAAAGGCTAGTTTAGGGACGTAGTATATATAGACCGTCTACTCGAAGCTAGCTATCTTAAGTTTTAAGGTAACTACCCCCTAAATACTAGACCCGGCTATATCGCCTATAGCGCCCCGAATCTATCTCGTCGTTTTTCCTACCTTAGGGAGTCCGAGCCGTTTAGCTAGATCTCTATCTATTATAGCGTAGTACTAATAGCCTTCGTCTATTAAGGTAGATACGTAGGAAATACTATTAATTACTACGTCTATAAGTATATTATTCCCGTCTATATTTACCTAGTAAGCGTCCTAGTCCTCTATTAGTACTCGACCTACTCCCTTCCTCTATCTTTAGAGGGGAGCTATCCTTTTCCCGGCGGGTTAGACTTAGTAACCTCTAGGACTAGAGTAGTCTCCGTTACGGCCGGGACCGTTAAGGTATTTATTCCTACCCCCTTTTAGGAGGGTTACTTAGTAGGGCGGTATACGTAGTCGCTTATATAGTACCCGCTCTCTCTATACCGGAAGTAGAGACCTTTCTCCTTATAGCCGTCTAGCTCCGCCTTAGATACCTACTTCGCCCTTAGTATAGTACTACTCCCCCCTTATATAGGGGGGCGGGGCGCGGCTACCTTAGCTCGGTCTACGACCCGTACTAGGGTTATAATAGTATTACCGTCTACGGTACTACTATATAAGGCTAAGCTTATAGCCGCCGCGGTATAGGGGCTACTACCTAACTACTTCTACTTAGACTACTAGGTCGAGAATCGCGCGGCGAACTAGTTAGTATATTCGTAGTTCTATATAATACGTCTAATCTCCGTAGTAAATTAGGTATACCCCGTCTCCCTCTATATAGTAACTAGAAGTATATTATCCTAGTTATAGAGGGTCTTCTATAGCTACTATATCTTAACCTCGTCGCTCTACTAGGTACTATTAGATACTAGTAGGAGTTCGTTAAAGATTAGCTAGTAATCCTACTATAGCTAGCCGTCGTTATATTTTAGGCTTACTAGCTTTTCTAGGGCCGTCGTCTTTTCTATAGAGTCTATAAAAATACGCTTAATCTCTAAGAGAAAGTCCTTAGGGTTCCGTTTAACGTCGGGGCTACTAGCTACCTAAAAACCCCTTATATAAGCCCTTTTCTCGTAGGTTAGGTAGTCGTTAATAGTATCCTAGTAAAAAGGGGCGGGAAGTACTAGCTTCTATACGGCCCTCGTCCTATAGGAACTCTAGATTCGGAGAAAAAAATCTCTAAAAGTAGCCGTAGACCTATCCTATTATAGCGGTTACTATTCTTAAGGTCCGTAGACTAGGTTATCTATAGTAGAGTCTAATCCGCCTAGGCCGCGGTCTTAGATAGCTAAGACTAGGCTCTAGATAGATACGTCGTTACCTTTTAGCTCTACGTAGGCCTTATCCGCCTCGAGTAAATTAGCCTACGCCCTCTATAGCTAGGCCTTCTACTCCTCTAAGCGGGTAGCCTAAGCCTACTACTATACTATTAACTACTAGATAATAGTACTATAGTTATACGGCGTAATATCGCTACTATCGCCCTCTATAGGGTCTATTATAGTCTCCGTAGCTTCTAGAGCGCGTCGAGAGAAAAATAAAAAGAGTTAACTTAATATTACAGGAGACCCTAGTATATACTAAAAGGTAAGGTAGTAGATAGAACTAAGTTAACTAACGAGCTAGAGAGGGGGAGGAGCTCTCTCCTTATACCCTAACGAGAAGACTATACTCTAACGTACGATCTCTAGTTCTACTTCTTTTATAGTCTATTCTTCCTTCCTTTTAGCTACTAGGGTACTAGCCCCTAATAGCCCCGAACGGGTTTTCTACGTAATTTTTATAGGGTTATATATATAGATATATTAATATATTATAGCCGGCCTTTATTAGGTGCTATCCGGATACGGTTATACGCTTTCTAGGGGTTCCCTAAAATAACCGGAAAGGCTAGTTTAGGGACGTAGTATACGTAGACTACCTACTTGAAGCCGGCTATCTTAAGTTTTAGGGCGACTACCCCCTAAATACTAGACCCGGCTATATCGCCTATAGCGCCCCGGATCTATCTTGTCGTTTTTCCTACCTTAGGGAGTTCGAGCCGTTTAGCTAGGTCTCCGTCTATTATAGCGTAGTACTAATAGCCTTCGTCTATTAGGGTAGATACGTAGGAAGTACTATTAATTACTACGTCTATAAGTTTAGGGTTAGGGTTAGGGTTAGGGTTAGGGTTAGGTTAGGGTTAGGGTTAGGGTTAGGGTTAGGGTTAGGGTTAGGGTTAGGGTTAGGGTTAGGGTTAGGGTTAGGGTTAGGGTTAGGGTTAGGGTTAGGGTTAGGGTTAGGGTTAGGGTTAGGGTTAGGGTTAGGGTTAGGG
>SNSD01000041.1:0-33802 GCA_004522665.1 Venturia nashicola
TTTTTAATATAATACTACTAGAATATATCCTATCTAGCTCTATTTTACTACTATACTATACTTACCGTAACTAGATATATAGGAGAAGTCCGACTAATCGATCGATATCGCCGCTACTCTTAACTAACTAACCCTCCTAAAGAACTACCGGAAAGACTATATATAAGGTAAGAGTAGGTCGATAAAGACTCTATAGGTAGTAGTAGTAGTAGAACTTATAAAGTAATAAGAATCGACCCGGTCGATTCTTAGAACTAGAGTATACCTACGCTACTATTACTCTCTAAGCTCTAACCCCGTTCCCTTATCGATATAAGCGTAATAGGATATCTAGATATCTAGTTATTATATAGTAAGACCAAGATAGCTAGAGTAAGCCTTGAACTTATATTCGGGTATATAAGTATATTTAATATATTTGATTAGAGGCTCTTTCTCTTTACCCTCTCTCTTAACTTTAATATCCGGATCTAGTTCTTAATACACCTAATAAAGTTTATAATTCGGGGCTTCGAATTTATAATACCTAAGCGGTTGAATAAAGTTAAGATCGGGTAGGAAGGGAGGTTCTAAATCCCTCTTCGTTAGAGGTCCTATAACCGCTTTATTATCCGTCGACTTTTTGAACTAGTATCGTAGAATCTTAATATCGATATCGCTATTCTCTAAGAATAACTAAAACGTAAGGACCTCTTTCTCTTAGCCTTAATAGAAATAGCGAGTAATAGCCTAAGCCTCTTAACTCTTGTTCTACTATATCTTACTAAGGATAACTATATTACTACCTTGGAGATTAATACTATAGCCGCCTGCGCCAGCCGTAATAAGGAAAATATAAGCTTAGTCGCTTTTTACGTTAAACTCTACTATATTACGGCGTCGGGTACTAGCTCCTACTATACTATCAAGTCGTAGGATTATTATATCCTATTTTAGTATATAGAGAAGCACTTCGAGGATATCGAGCTATCGAAGATACTATAAGAAAATAACTATATTACTACCTAGGGCCTGCGTAAGTAGTAGTCGAATAAAGTCTATAGCTTACTTAGCTCGAGGGGAGTCGTTAAATAGGTTTATACCCTCTCCCTTAATTTATTATAGCTATATTTATCGGCTCTAGGTATTATTATCCTAGCTAAACTCAACGATCTCTCTTACGACCCTATTAGCTATATTCGGATTAGGAGCTATTATATCTAGTTTATCCCTAATAGAGCTAGTATTATTATCGTTATCTTTATCCTCTTCCTCCCCGGAATCGACCTGGTCGATTCCGGTACCCTCCGCCTATTTACCGGGGCTAGGATATTTAGTTTTAGAATTAGTTCGGTCTTCCTCGCCCTTAATAATATCTTCTTAGCTCTCGACTAGACGTCGCGTAGCTTCGTTACTCGATATATTCCTCGCGTCTAGTAGTAGATATAGCGTCTATATCTAGGTACGTAAGGCTAGACTAATACCGGTACTCTTATCGGTAGAGCCTAGGTTTTTATTCTATATCGCTATAATAGCGATACGGTAGACTCTAGTAAAGAAATCTACCCGATCTTTCTAAGTTTCGTTAAGATCGGCTAGTAGTACGAATCGTACGCGACCCTTAGATTCTAGAAGATTAGATAGTCGGGCGAAGTAGAAGGCCTAGAGGAAGCGCTATATAACTAGGATTTTAACCGGGTCGATATAGTTACCTAATATAGTACCGTCCCGGTTGTATATAGTAAAGGTCCGGATTACCTATATATAGGAATTAAATAGGTAGCCCTTTATATAAGTAAATAATCCGGACAGGTCGTACTACTTATTATACGTAGGCGTACTAGAGAGGACAATAGTAGCCTTGATATAGATTCGCCTTAATACGCTATACTTACTACCCGACTACTTATTAACTACCTAGCCCTCGTCGAGGACTAATAACTTAAAGGGAATACCTATTTGGCCCTACTATCGTAACTCTAACGCGGAGATATACCTTAACGGGAGAGGGGGCGTAGCGCCGGGATTCTCTTTTATAATAGTACGGTAGTTTTCTACTTTTACTATTTAGGAGAGGAGGCGCTTACTACCCGACTATATAAACTCGTACGAATAAATAATAATATCTTTCCTAGTAGTATTTAGTTCGTAGGCCGTGGTTCTAGGGTCGTTGAGATAGATCTACGAGAGACCCTTTCCCTATAAGAATAAATTAGTACTATAACTAATCGACCGGGTCGAATTATACCTATATCCTTAAATATACGATCTATAGTATCTATCTACGTAGATATAACAACGGCGGGGCAAACGATTAGAGACATTCTAGGCTAATCTTTAACTTTATATAGGGCGAGGAGGGCGGAGATAGTCTTACCTAGTTCTATCGGGTCGCCTATAATCCCTCCCCGAAATATACTCTCTATTAAATATAGTAACTTGGCACCACCGATAAGCTACTACGGATAAGGTTCTATAGTAAGGTATTAAGGAGGAACTATTAGCTGAATATCGTTAAGGGATTTAACTAATACGGACTATTCGTTACTAAAGTAATCGGTAATACGATATATATTCTTATTAGCTATTATATAGTCCGGCCTATACTACCTTATATAGGAACCCGTATATTTCCGAGCGAGCTCCTTATACTTCTCTTAGATAGCCCTACTATATATACTAACGGGCTTTCTAAACTTTCGGAAGCGGATTACCTTATCCCTACTAAAAGCTTTATAGGCTACCTTACGTCTAAATAGAGTAGCCTCGATTTTATCTTCGGACGTACTTTGGTCGGTTTCTTTATCTTCGGATTTAGTTTCTATATCTTTACGATAATTAGGGTTGTTATCGTTATCTAACTATATCTCGAATCCTAAGAATATTAGATCCTTAGCGGTATTATCTATTAGTAAAGTAAATAGTCTATCTAATTAGTCGTTGTTATCCTCTTCTATTAATACGTATTTCTTATTAATCGTAGCTATTCTCTTAGGTCGGTAGGTATCTTTAGTCGGAGTATCCGGGTCTACTACTATTAGGGTATTGGCGGATAGCGACAAATCGACCGGGTCGATTAGGGCGAGAGGGATTAAGGGAGCGCTAGCCTCTACTTAAGGTACGGGACTACTAGTATTTATTTAAGGTAGTAGGCCTACAACGCTTACTATTTTAGTAGTATTAGAAGTGTCGATAACCGGTAGGGTAGTAGCGTTAGGCGAAAGTATATAGCTAGAGTCGACCGGGTCGACGCTAATAAGAGGGGTAGAGGGAGCGCTAGTAACTACTTAGGGCGCGGGACCGGTAACTCCCGCGGTTTTAGTAACGCCGGAAGTATAAATAACTAGTAGTAGAACGGTAGCGTTTAGAAGAGGTATATAGGCGGAATCGAGCGGGTTAATCTAGGCGACTAGAGGAGTACGGCGCGCTAAAGTAATTTATATTAGCCCGTAGTATCCTTATATACTACTAGTAACGGAGTATTATATACTAAAAAGGTATCTACTAGGTTGAATAAGCTATATTATTTAAGTAAGTCGCCTTTCGAGGTAGGCTATTCCGCGGCGCCTAGTATCCTTATAATTGGACGTATCTAGCTATAGAATATAAAGGGCCTCAACCTGTTGGATTAGGGTAGTAAGATCTATAAGGACGGGAAGACTTAGAGATAGTAGTAAGTACTATAGTAGATCGAGAATATGAAGCTAGTAGAGACTTTATTAAGTAAAGTCTTAGGCTGCTATACTAGCGTAGGTACTAGTATAAAATAGGTATAATACGGTATATAACTCCGCGTCGGGCGCTAGTAGGGATTACTAGTAACCCGGAACTTAAAGTAATAGCCTATCCTTAAGAACCTTCTAGTAGTAATTCAAATTAATACTAATACTTACTAGTAAGTAGTAATCGTTTTAGATTACTCTATATTAAATACTTACTTATAAGTAGTAATCGTTTTAGATTACTCTATATCAAATACTACTACTAATACTAACTTTAGTTTTCGACTATATATAATAATACGTATTATAGTAGCAAGGAAACGTAGTACTAGGGAGCTAGATCCCGATACTAGTAAACCTTTTAGGAAAGATAAAAGGGAGCGAATGAAGAAGGCCGTAGATACGGCCTAGTATACTAAAAACAAGGTACTAAAAACGGTACTAACGGCGACGCGTATAGAAGAGGACGACCAAAGTAATATAAATCTATTAATAGCCTTAGGCGCCTAGCTACTTCAGCTACTTAGGTCGTAGAGTTTAAACGACCCGGTCGATATAAGCGTAGACGTTAGAAACGCTACGGTCGACGCTAATATAGATATTAATAGTAACGCCCTCTCTAATAGTCTCTTAACTTTAGCCGTAGATAGAGAAAGGGATAGGGTTAGCGATAGTAATAGATAGGGTGAAGAGGAAAGCGGCTATTCTAATAGTACGGCTTCTAGCTCGGTCGAAATTATTAAGCCGTCTACCTCTATAGATATAGCCGATAGAGATAGTATAGAGAGGGAACTATCGTCGGCGGATATTAAAGCGTCCCTAATCGACCGGGTCGGTTTTAGAGATAATAGGAACGCCCGGTTTAGTTTTTAAGACAATAGGAACGCCCGGTTTAGTTTTTAAGACAATAGGACTAATATATAAAAGCTAAAGGTACGCCGCCCGTTAGATACCCTTCCTAAGTAGCGAGGAGAGGCGTCTTAGACGAGATTAGTTACGCTAGCGATACCCAAACGACGAAAAACGTTACGGTCTACTAATAACTCGCCTTCTATACCTAGACGTATAGCTAAGGGATTAGCCTTATCCCGCCGATCCAACGGTACCCTAAAGGTAATAAACAAAGATTTTAGAGATACCGGAGAAGTAGGGGTTAATATACTACGCCTTAACGCGGAACTCTCCGAGAGACGTAGCCTACCCTATATAGATATAGAGACGGAGGACGACGGTTAAGAAGAACTTATAGAAGACGGACGAATTATTAGGATTAAAGGGGGCGTAAGTAGAGATAAGGCGTAAATCTCTAAGGCGGTAAAGGCGTCTAGCTACTTTAATACTCTATTAGTACGAGGCGTTTATAGTATAGTACGAGTAATCGCGATATACGTAAGTAGACTCTATTAAAATCGACCGGGTCCATTCTAATACGTATATAGGAAAGGATGCCTACGACTAGGGGAGAAGAGTTAATTATAAATTATAAGTTTAATCTAGTAGCGACGGATACGAAGGGCGTACGCTAGGAGTACGTAGAATACGTAAACGGTAAGTTCGTCGAAGACCTAAACGATAATCGAGGTAAGGGCGATATAGTATAGAAAAGAGAGAAGAGGGAGAATACGAGTAAGAGACTACTATATAACTACTAATTCTATAGTAAGAGGAAGATACGTATAAAGAGAAGATTACTTAGGGGTACGGTAGTATAGCGGAGATACTAGGAGGAGAATAGGGAGCTAATACCGAATAGATAGGGTAGTAGTAGACGATAACCGCGCTAGCGTATAAAACCGACCCTAGTAAAAGAACTAGATAGGGCTAAGGTTACTAAGCGTAAGTTAGAGGAAGAGAGTAAGGGTAATAGCTTAGTAAAGAAGAGGAAAGTAAGCGAGGGAGATAGAGGTATATTAGATACGCTAATAAGTAGGATAGATAATAAGTAAACGGCGGGCGTAGGTAAATTCGACCCGGTCGATTAAGTACTAGGTAGTATAGTTCTTATATAGTAACTCGTACTAAATACTAGTATACGCGGAAAAGGTCTACTAAACGGTATTTAATTATTAAGCTTAGAGGGTAGGGGTACGGTCCCTACCTCCTAGAATATAGCGAGGATACTCTTAGTATCGAGGCGGGGCTTCTTACGATACTCGCGGAAGGACCTATTATCTAATTCTTTAAACTAATCCTTCGATATCGTCTCTAACCCGGGTCTAAACGCTATCAATTTATAGAATATCAAGAGTCGCTTACGGTAGTAATACTCCTCCGGCGTACCCTTTCGGTCGAGATATAACTTAACGCGAATAGCGAGGTTCGCAAAAAGGGCTATAGTACGATAAGTATTAAGAGGCTAGTAAAAGAGTAAGATAGGCCTTATATATATAGTAGTACTTTCTAAGGGGGGTAGACTTGGTAATATCGATATAGCCTTATATATATTACTAGATATTAATAAAGTTTTCGGGTAAGAACCGGCTGGTAAAATAAGTAGCTAGGGTTTATAGGTCGGTAATATTAGAAAGTAGCGTATCTATTTCCTTCTACTTCGAGACGTATTCCTTTATATAGTTAGTATTGACTTAGTATATAACTCGACCGGGTCGATATTAGTAGAGGATATAGGTTAATCTTACCTCTATAAGTTTAATAGTACGATACTAGTAGTTTTTATAGACGTCTTAGAACTTAGCTCGTACTATATTTACTAAGTCGCTATCGGGTTCGTACTCCCCCCCTATTATTTCGGAAAGTACCCCCTCCTATCCTTACTAGGTATTACTAAGGAAGATATACCAACGTATTTCCCTATTAAGGGTACGAGTAAAACGATCCTCTAAGACTACTAGGTTATTTAATAGATAATTAGAAATATACCCGCGTTTACGCTTACGTCGGTTTATTAGTTAAGATATACCTAGGAGGAGAGTACGACGTTTCTTACGGATTTCGAGTATTAAAGGGTTAGCTCTACCTTTATATTCTATATCGGTATCGCCAAAAGGGTTATACTCTTAAGAGGTAGTAGAGCTTATACTAGTTTCGTTAGAGGAATTACTAGTAAAGGACTCTATAATAACGATATAGCTAGAAAATAGAAGGAGTTAATAGAGAAATCGACCCGGTCGGTTTTGGGTAGTAGGGACTAAGTTTAGTTAGTTAGAGAAATCGACCCGGTCGACTACTAAGAAGGTACTAGTACTATTTAATAGTAGTAGTCCTCTAGTAGTACTATCGTATATCCTAAACTAGTACTAGGGGGGTTAGATATATATACGATATCGATTCGAGTAGTACCCCTTATTACCGCCTCTACTACGACTAGTAAGTACCCTATAATAGGCCCGGGGTAGTAGAGATATAACCTAAGGGCCTAAAATTAGAACTTACTCTATTTCAAGTTAGTAAACTATAGGAACCTTACTATAGTAGTAGTAATCTTCGCGAGGTTGATAAGAGCCTACTTCGACTAAGGCTACTACTACTAGTACTAAGCCTTAGGCTCCTTTTTAGTAGTACTACTAGTATTATACGAAGAGATCCTATACTTCCTCGTTAATATTATATTCTTTTATACCTACCCTTTATCGAAATCTACTAATTATATCTTTAAATCGTTACTCCGAGTCCTTTCCTAATACTCCGAGTCCTATTAGGACTACTTAGTAATAAGTCAATTAGAAGAAACGCCGTACCTTACCCTAGTCTACTACGCGAGAAAAGCCTACTACTCTTTATACCTAATTAAGTGGCTAATCTATTACTAGTAGTAGTAGTAGAAGTTCCTCGGCCTTTGAATTCATAGAGGAGCTACCGAATATTCGAGAATTAGGTGCTCTCTATAAGCTATTAAACCCTCCTACCTATAAAAGGAAGTATTAAGTATAGAAAACGGTTAATAACTTATTCTATTACTACGAAGATTCTACCTTTTATAAGTAGCTAGGTCTCTTAATATACGAGCTAGAGATATCGTTAGTAGATCTTACTAGGGACTAACGTATTATACTTCTAACTTTATACTACTTTATAGTAGCTATAAAGAAAGATATTATAGAGGTTCTTAGTATTAACTAGTCTATAGTATCTAACGTTAATATCGGTTTTGAGATATTTAGAACCCCCTTAAAGGATACCCGACCTAGTCGAAAAGGGGTAGATTATATAGAGGTTGATAAGCTTAATTAACTACTTCTTTTTATAACCGCTAGGGCTACTAATCGCCGGATAAGCTATATAGAGATATCTATAGCCTTACTACTTATTAACTAGTCTCCCTTACGAGTAAGTACTAAATTATATAGCTATATTCCGTGTACTAACTAAATTTATAGACGAAGAGAGCCCTTAAAGATTAACTCGGCTTCCGTAAATACGTCCCTCGTCGCGAAGAGTTACTTACTCGGAGGAAACAAAATACCCGCTATATAATATGCCTAGGGCGTATAGATTAGGGTAACGCCGAGTTTACTAGAATTATTCACGCCGGCGTAACGTCCTTAGATAATAATCTAAAGATAGTTCAGGATAGGGTTTTACGCCGCCCTAGAGAGGAATATTATCCTAATTATATTTAAGCTAGATACTACTCTAGGCGCTATTCAGTCGTATACTAGGCTACTACTTATAGCGATTACTATATAGATCTTATTACCTTACTACTAAAATATAAGATGAACTCTAAGAACTATATAGCTTTTATCCTTAAATAGTACCTTTAGCTATTCTACGTTAAGATAACGGAAGTGTATAGCTAGGTATTACTACTTAAGAGTAAATACCCTAGCTATAAAAGTATAGCTTTAGATTAGCGAATTAGGAATAACCTTTAGGTTATTACTTACCCTCCTAGCTTACTAGATCTCAACTGGCTTAAGTACTATTAGGCTAAGTTAAAACGCCGGCTTTCTCTTATAAACCTACCGCCCTTAGTCCGTAGCGAGATCGAGGCTTTTTGTAATAGTTAGTAGGATAATATTTATAGTAGGGAGCGCCAAAGGAAGCTTATTACCTCGATACCTAAGCGAGTTCAGGCCGTTATTAATACTAAGGGTAGTTATACCAAGTACTAAGTATATATACTTATATATATATACAGAGGAAGAGAGTTTTTTCTTTAGTAGTTACTAGCTAAAATAACAAAAATGTTTGGTTCGGATTAAGATAATATAATTCAAGTATTCTCTTATAGTTTACGATATACTAAGCGGTTAAAAGATAGTTTTAACGAAACTATCGTTAATATTAAATTAGAGGAATAAGAGGTAAGGTATTATATACGGTATATCGGGCGGTACTATCCCCGATATCGACGGGGTCGATTTTGAGGCGGTTACGTCTTAAACGATTATATAACCCGGTAGGACGGTTAAGCGTATAATTATAATTAGAGGGGTAAGAGGACCGTAATTATAAACGGTATACTAGGCGGTACTATCCCCGATATCGACGGGGTCGATTTTAAGGCGGTTACAGCTTTACTAATTATAATACCCGGTAGGACGGCTAAGCGTAGATTTAAAATTGGAGGGGTAAGAGGTACGTATTTATAAACGGTATACCGGGTAGTACTATCCCTAATATCGATAAGGTCGATCTTAGGGCGTTTACGTATTTACCGATTGTAAAACCCTATAGGATAGATAAGCGTATATTTGTAATTGGAGGGATAAGACGTATAGACTTATAGATAATTTATTAGGCGGTACTATCCCTAGTATCAATAGAGTCGATCTTAGGGCGCTTACGTATTAACTAATTATAGGATCCTATATAGCCGACGAGCGTAAGATTAGGATCCTAGGGTTTAAGCTTTTTACTAAAGGGATAGATATATAGCAACCTATACGTTATTAACAACCGTTTTTCTATAGTAAAATAACCGAATATTAATAGTTATATAACCGTACTCAATCGATAACGTATTAATATCAAGATAAGGAAAAAACTATAGTATATACTATATACTTATTACTTGCGACGGTTGTACAAGATAATAGTATAGGGTAGAAAATATTAAAAAGAGTTTCGACGTTATCTAAGTTATCGGGATTTTTACGAATATTAGTAAGAACGGTTGTTATAGGATACTATATAGTTTTATAGATATACTATAAGTATCTAGTATTTATACGGCTTCTAGGGTTTATAAAATAGCTACGGTTAAAAAAGTCCTTACCCCGCCGCTATAGAGTTCGTTATTATTTAGGACGGGTATAACTTTCGTAATAGTTTTTAGAGGATATATACGTAGGGGACGGTTTTTACTAATACTACGGGTAAACCGTAAACTAGATATATATATTTTAATAATGCTTATTATATACTATATAAATTAGCAATAGAATACGTAGTAGTAAATAGAGTATAGTAATATATAGGAGTTATACTTTAGGACGGGTTTAACTTTCGTAATAGATTTTAGAGGATATATACGTAGGGAGACGGTTTTTCCTAATACTACGGGTAAACTAGATACGCTTATTTTAATAATACTTATTAGATACTATATAAATTAGTAATAGAATACGTAGTAATAAATAGAGTATAGTAATATATAGGAGTTATACTTTAGGACGGTTTTGACTTTCGTAATAGATTTTAGAGGATATATACGTAGGGAGATAGTTTTTCCTAATACTACGGGTAAGCTAGATACGCGTATTATACTAAGGATAAGATTAATCCTAGGTAAGATACTTCTAGTATTATAGTCCTAACGTTAAAGATATCGCTTATTAGTAATACTAATAATATTCTTCTATTAGGGAGGTACGAGAGTTTTAATTTTCTCTATATCCCTATATACGGATAACGAGCGAGTCTTAACCCTAACCCGACTCGCCTTAAAACTTAATTATCTCGTCCTCTATTTTATACGCTTCGACTATCCCCCGCTCTATACTTCTTTAATCTTCTTCTACTTTATACGCTTTACGCCTTAAGTATCCTCCTCTACTCTATACGTATTATTCGTATATTTTCGATTCTTCTCTACTCTAAAACGCCTTAAATATCCTCCTCTACTTCGTACCTTTCGATTCTCCTCCGTATATTAGGAATTACTACGACCTAATATCCCCTATAGCTACTAAATATATCTATCTCTACTAAGTAGATACCTATCTAATAAGTAGCTTATAATCTAGTAAACCTTAAGTATATACGTATCTATTAAAGTCTATATCCTTAGTTAAGTCTAATATTAGTTTAGTCCTACTAGTTCTCTAGGAAGTATTTATACCCCTTAAGGTCCTCCTATACGGTCTACCTTAGGTTCCTTAATAGTCTTCGGTTTAAGCTTTAATAAGATTACGTTAGCTTATTAATCCTACTTAGTCCTTAAGCTTATATCTACGAAACCTAGGATTTAAACTTATAGGAATATATTTATTAATCCTTCTATTCGGACCCTTTTACTTATTAATCCTACTCGGTCCTTAAGCTTATATCTACGAAACCTAGGATTTATACTTATAGGTATATATTTATTAATCCTTCTATTCGGACCCCTTTACTTATTAATCCTACTCGGTCCTTAAGCTTATATCTACGAAACCTAGGGTTTATACTTAAGAGAATACCTTTACCGTTCCTCCTACTCTAGCCCCTTTAATAGCTTCTTACTCTTCGATAACCCTCCTAGGCGTTAATAGTTTACGTCCTATCCTTTATCTAAGTCTCCCTACTCTTATATCTTAAGATTAGAATAGATCTATATAGTCCTTAGGAGGATAATCCTATAGGTTAAAGTAGTCGTATTCTCCTAATTCGCTACTTAGTCTTTTACTACTCGGACTCCGCCTCTTAACTATCCTTAGTTAAATTAATAGTATCCTCTACTATTATACTAGTCTAGCTTTACGCTTAAATAGACTTAGTCGGGTATTACTTTCGTAAAACTTAACTTTAGCTATTTTAGGGACTACGCTAGTTTATACCTTCCTCCTTAGATTCTAAGAGATCTAATATTCGGGTACTTATCTCGATATAATATCTTTGTCTCTAGATACCTTTATATAAGGCGGACTATACCCTAGTATATACGTTATAACGGTTCGATTCCTAAATAGCTAGCTTTATAGTAGACGTTTATTACTTTTCCTTTTTATCGGTTTTTTTATATATATATATTCGAAAAGATTAGGAGATTTACCTTTTATATAGGGAGTTAGGAAGTTTACTTTATTTTTTTTAGGCTACTATACCTTATTCTAAATTGTTTTATATAGAAACCGTTTATATATTAGTCTTTATTTAGGACCGTCTAAAACTTAAAGATTCTTAGCGGTATTTAAACGTAATATATATACGATATAGCCGGAAGACTATACGTAGATAGTACGCGGTATATAGCGTTTTACTATTAGTAGGGCGCCCTAATAAACTAAATTAGTCTTATCTCCGTAGTATTACTAAGAAGTCTTAACTTACCTTCGTACCTTCGTACCTTCGTACCTTTATACTCTATACTAATATCTCTATATATACTACTTTTTAGTATTATATAGTTTATCTAATCTTATTATTACTAATCTTAAGGAACCTTAATACTATCTAGTAAACTTATACTACTAAGGAGACGTAATACTTACTTATTAGCCTTATCTAGGAGACGCTCTCTCTCGTTAAAGCTATCCTACTTATAATAAACCTCCGCCGTAGTACTAAGTTTATCTAAATCGTCGTTATCCTCTAGTTCGTCGTTAATACTATTATTACTACTAGCGAGTTTAGCTTCGAGGGCTTTAAACTACGCGTTAAATTTATCGAAATCTATCGATAAATTATCTAAATCTATCGATAAATCTTCGAGATCTAGGGCTTTAGAGGCTTTAGAGGCTTTAGCGGCTTTAGCGGCTTTAGCGGCTTTAGTAGCTTTAGCGGCTTTAGCGGCTTCAATCGGTATAGCGATTAAGGCGGGTAGGCGACTACTAGAATCGAGATATTATATAGTAAGTTAAGTAATACCCTTACCGCCGCGCCGGTTAACTCGAGCGAAGATAGGGCGTAATTAGCGATTAAGGTAAGCGACGTAATCCTATAGTTACGTAAGGCGCTATTCTACGATATAAATTAGTAAGTTACCCTCTAAAATACCCCCTAAAACGCGTACGACCGTACGTACTAATAGGGTCCCCAACGGGGCGGGGCCAAACGGGGGGGGGCGGGTTAGGGGTAGGGTGGGGCGGGTTTTCGGGGCGGGTTATAAGTATAAAACCCTAACCTAACCCGCCCCGCTAAGCTCTTAACCCGCCCCGTTAGATAGGGGCGGGGTCTCGTAACCTAACCCGTTACAACCCGTATATAATACCGTTAGTATATTTAGAATATACGCGGTATTTCTAGTAGTCTTCTAGTAGTTAAAAAGAGTCTTCTAGTAGTTATAACGATAGTCGAAATATTTCTAGTAGTCTTCTAGTAGTTATAGAGCTTATAATAAGTTATATTATAACTGAATCTACGGCTCGAAAGTTAAGAGCTTGAAACTAAGTACGACGAGCTCCGCTCCTAGTTATAGGGCCCTTATTATTACCTTTATAACTACGTCGGCTATTAACTATCGCCTGAAGATCTATACTACCTCTAGATAAGGCTACCGGTAGTCTTATAGCGCGACCCCTCCTACGCCTTCCTATACTTCGGGTAGTAGCTTAGGTTCGCCGACGTATTATAATACGACTACTAATATAATCTCCTATACTATTAACTATTTCGAGCTGCTTACCTAATAGACCCTTATTATCCCGTCGTAATCTATTCGCTAACCTCTATATAGGGGGAGAAGCTCCTTTAGCTAGTAGTAGCGTATTATTAGGGTCCGTAGTATCCTCCCTATCGCTGATTTTATCTAACCTCTATATCTTGTTAACTATACGAATAAGTTCCTTAGTCTATTTAGCTCGCTTAGTAGCTAATTTATCTTTAGTTATATAAATATCCCTTCTCCCTATTGAATAGTAGTTAAGTATATACTACTTAGAATCTACTATCTGCTTATAGTTACTTACTATTAACGTACTAAGAACCTATACGCTATATAACTTATTATCCGTATTAAAGTTACTAGTAATACTAAACTCTCGTTTAATACTAATACCGGCCGCTTGGATAGCAAAGAGATCCTTTACTATTATTACTATCCGTAGGAACCGGTACTTAATAGATCTCTATTACTAGAATAGTTCCTTAAGATCTAGCTATACTTTATCTAGGGATTATCAGCGACTACTAGAAGACTACTAGGGACTAGGGTTTTCGCTTACTCTATAAGCGATACTCATCGAACTCTTGCTATATATCTATTACTACGCGCGTCGCTATTAGGCGCGTATTATACTTAGTAGAAGGCTCTACTACCGTATAGAGATCTATAACCGAATCGAGGTTAATATACCCTCGTTAGAGCGATAATAGGACTTTAACGTAGCGTATTACTAGGTTTCGCTACGTATATTAAGTATTATATAGAACGTATAGTTCCGTCCAATAATATACCTACTAATCGAGTAGATCTTCTAGTATAGGCTACTATTTAGGCTAGTTCCAAGTATTAAGCTTGTAACGAGGATAGAGTAGGATTACTATACTATAGTACTTTCCAGCCTATATATTAGACGTTATACTATAGTAGACCCTAAGCTTATCTACCGCCTTACTATATACCCGACTAATCTCTTACTTCTACCGACGGTTCTTATCTCCAAGCCGTTCCTCTATATTCTCGAGGTATATAAATAGTCGATTATAGATATCGAAGACCGAGTAGATTATTAGGTTACTCGTAGAGCTAATAAGCTACGTATATACCGCGAAGAGACGGAGGATAGTAATAAGGTAGGAAACTTAGCCCTATTTATCTTCGCTTAGGCTAAGGTATTGATATTCCTTATCTATAAATTAATTAATCGGGTCTCTTAATCTTAGAAGTCGTATAAGTATATAGTACGTCGAGTCCTATCTCGTCTTAATATCTTAGGTATATCGTAGAAGTCGAATCTTAGCCGGAATAGGGTAGTAAGCGCGATACTAGATTGTTTGAATCTCCGAGAATATAAGCTATCGGCCTTCGCTTAAGTTAATAAAGATCGTAATTTAACGGGCCTTTATAACCGTATATAGTAGCTTTATAGAAGAATTAGTATTACGAAACTACTAGGAGACTACTAGGAGACTACTAGGAGAATACTAGGAGACTACTAGGAGACTACTAGGAGGCTAAAAGAAGGAAAATAACTTATACTACGCTTAGAGTTAGTAGACTCCCCCCTAGTAATTACTAGAACCCTCTCCTCTTCCTCCGCCTCCTAGTTCCTAACAAACTCCTCCTTTTTCGGCCGACACTTGATATCTACGAGGAGACTATTATAATATAGTTATATAATATAAGAGATATAGGGATATAGCGCGATCTCGTTTACTATATTAGGAATATCCCTACTAAGTACCTTAATATATTTATTCACCGACTATACTATTATTTTATTATTCGACGCGTTATCCGTAGTAAAAGTAATAACCCTAGTACCGAGATTAAAATACTTAAGGCGCGCTATTATAACTCTAGTAAGGTCCCTACTAGTATAAGCGCTATAGTAGGGCTCGAAACCGATTATAGCTTCTATTAGGGTCTAATTATAAACCTAGTATACTTTAATTGCAAGGAAGCTATTCCGGCGCGGCGTAGACTATCCGTCGAGGACGATTAAGACTTTCTAAGGTACTAGTAGGAGGCGTTTATAGGTAGACTCCTCTAACTTCTTTCGTAGGGCAAGGATTTTATTAGTAATAGTTAATAACGAAGGGAGCCGTCGCTTAGGTTCGAGGTATATAACTAGGCGTAGGAATTCCAAGTTATCGATAGTTATTAATAACTACTTATATATAATAATCGTACGAAGGAGTTGTTCGTCGAAATTAGCTAGGGATAGTACGAGGCTTCTAGCGTTCGCTATTTTAGTCCTAACTCGTCGATTCTAGAGTAGAATGTTAGTAGAACTAAAATTAGAAAACCTAGTAGTCTCCTAGTAGTCTTACGGCTGCCCTTAGGCCCTCTTCTATAGTTAGCTATACTATTCCTCGCGCTAAGGAGGTCGATAGATATACCCTCGTCTTTACGTAAGAACTAATTTAACTAGTTCTATTCTTATATAGATATTTTATAACTAGATCGTATCGTATATAGATAGTACGAGGCTTACTAGAAATACGAAGAGCGCCTTTAATAAAATACTACTAGCCCGTAGCTCTCCTATTAGCTCCCTATACTAGAAGGTTAAGGGTAGGGACTAATATATTTTCCCGGTACTATCGTATTGTAATCTACTAGTTATAGAACTACTTAGAGTTATTTAGTATCTATTTAAAATAGGCGTCGTTTTTACCTACTAATAGTAGGTTACCTATAGGAGGAGGGACGTAGGTTACTAAAGATAATAAAGCTATAATAGAGAAGTAGTATTAGTTAAGAAGGAATAGTATATAAGTAGTATCTCTTATTTGAAGCTGCTATTATATTTATAGGAAGTACTAAGAATATAGCTAAGCTACTTTAGGTTCTATAAGGCTAAGAAACTATTTAATAAAGTATAAATATAAAGATATAACTTTAATACGTAGAGATATAAATATATTAATAGTATTTACGGTTTTATATATATATCTTCTATAAATCTACTTACTTCTAGATAATATTATTATATACTAAGCTCGGAATATATTTTTGAATGAAAATTAAATATATTTATTTAATCTTTATTTAAAAATATATAGCTAGCCGTTTATTCTTTAACAAAGTAATTCTTTAATAAAGTAATTCTTTAATAAAGTAATTCTTCAATATATTATTAAGGAGAGATACTTATTTATTAACTATTATAGAAATATTCTTCTTGTATATAAAGAGTAAGTAATTTATGATTTAAATATAAACCTAGTAGTCTTCTAGTAGTTAAAGAGGGAGATATTAGTATAGAATATATTATTTACTAGTATACTAAATAAAATATATCCTCCTAGCTCCGAATTTATTAAATTAACTCTTCTTCTTATTACGACGAAGCCTCCTCGCTAATTCTATATCCTTAGACTAAATTGTAACACGATTTATATAAATAGTATAGAGGTTAGTATCTAGGAATAATATATTAGTACTAGTACTAGTATAATAGGTTAAAATATAACTTACCTTCAAAAAGACTAATAAGATAGTATTCTATAGCCTCTTAGAGTACTTATATTATAGTTACTTGAAATCGAAGGTCTTCCTTAAAATTATATATAACCTCTCGAACAACCCTACTAAATAGTATTTTCTATATAAGGAGGTCGGTACTCTTCTAGTAGCGGCGGATCTCACGTAGAGTAACGGCTAGAAAGCGTTAGAGACTACTAGGATACTACTAGGAATTCTACGTAATATATAATTCTAACTTACTTCCTAGCTTATAACGGTAGGGCTTTCTTATACTACCTATATTACTTTTACCTTTCGTAGTAATTTGTTTTCGAGTAGCTAATACCCCTAAAGGCTTTACTAGGGCCTTACTACTAGTAGTATTTCGAGCCTTAAGCGTAGATCTTCTTCTAGTAGCTATAATAGTACTTTTACTAGTACTAGTAACTACTTTACTAGCTATTAGTCTCTTTACTAGTATCTTTCTTACTAGTATCTCTTTTACTGCTAGTTCCTTTCTTACTAGTAGTAGTAGTAGTAGTACTACTACTACTGCTTCTACTACTACTACTTCTATTACTTCTACTACTACTGCTAATACTACTACTACTAATACTACTACTACTAATACTACTAGTACTAGTAGCCTTAATTTAGGAATAGAATCTAAGGGTTCGCTAGGATCTTCTAGTATTTAAGTATTAAGTATTACCTAGTAAGAATCCTATATTTAAGCAGTATCTAGCTTTTTTATAGTAGTATCTAACTCTCCTCTAATAGTATCTAACTCTTAAGTATCAAGTATTGCCTAGTTAAAATACTATAGTTAAGTAGTATCTAGCTTTTTTATAGTAGTATCTAGCTCTTCTCCAACCGTATCTAACTCTTAAGTATTATTAATTAGGTCTTTTAGAGTAGTTTCTAGGTCTTCTTAAGTATCCTTAAACTTATTATCTTCTTTATCTAGCTCTTTAGATTTTAGTATTTTAAATAGGGTCTTTTCCCTAGAAGTCGGGTTCTTTATCTTAGTCTTCCTATACTTACTAATAATATTTCTATTATTATCTACTATCTTAAGATCTAAGGCTTGCGAAGATAAGGAAATACTTAAGAAATAGCTAGTACTTCTAGTTCTAAGTAGCTCTTCTTTAATTTGGGTACTAGCTGGCTAGGAATTAAGATCTAGATTGCCTAGACTACTAGGATAACTACTAGGCTCTACTAGTTTAATTAGAGGAGAATCTAGTAGAGGTAGGGTAGCCTTTTTTAATTCGTTAGCTACTCGAAGATCTACTATAGAAGTAAAGCCGTACTAGCGGGTACCCTTACTACGTACTATTAAATAATTAGTAATAATTATTAGTTAATTTACTTTTAATTTAGTAGTTACTAGTAGTAATCTGGTAGTAATATAGGTTGAAAAGTAAGGATAAAGCTATATAGATTATTAGCGTACGTACGGACGTAAAAACTCTATAGCGCTAGTAAACTAGCGTACCGATATCGGACGACTATACTTTTCGTACTATATAGCGTAAATATATAAAATACTTCTACCAATTATACCAATTAAATTTAAGCTTAACTCTACTTTAATCTCGCTTATTTTATAAGCCTTAAACTACTAGCAAACTACTAGGCTTAGCCTAGCGTAAATCTATAGATCTATAAATAATAGCGCGACCAAAACTAACTAAACTCCTCTCTACTAATATTTATATAGTTAAAGAACGTACGCGGCGTAGTAAAAAGAGAGGCTTTAATCTCTAGGTTATAAGGAGTTAGCGCGTATTAAATTAAGTAAAGTTAGAGACTCGTTAAAAACTAAAAAAGTCTAATAGTTAGAATCTTCTCTTAGATACTAAGTAGCGGTCCCAAATTGCGTAAGCTAAGTAAGCTATTAATAATAAGCGGTAAGAACCTAGTAGTATCCTAGTAGTAATATATACTAATCTAGCCCTAGAATATCGAATAGTACCTATCCTAGCCTCCTCAAACTAGACCTACTTACGCTTTTCGATTTCGGTAATTAAGATAAAGATATAAATAATAGAGTAGAAGAAAGCTCTAGTTAAGAATCGAGTAAAGAGGAGGAGATAGATATTAATATAATACCCTAGGCTTAGGGTAGTAATATTACTATACTATTCGACGAGTCCTACGATTAATACTACGTAGAGTTTTATCTAGTCGTCTTTACGCAAGTAAGACGGTCCTAGTAAGTAATTAGGAAGGGGTTGGAAAATTTAATAAATAGTAGTTTGAATTTAGTTAAGGGTACGTATAATATCTATAAACTTCTTTTAGAAGAAGATTTAGAGGTAAGTCTTTTAATTTCTAGTAGTCTCCTAGTAGTTTCTAATATCCTTTTAGAGTCTGGCAAGCTTATTCTATAATAAAGATAGAGAAGAGTAACTACTAGTCTACCTAGCCGATTAACTACCCTTAATCTCTCCCCTTTAATTCTTTTCTATAGAGTAGGTTACTTTAATACGAAATCTCCTAGCTTATCGCTATAATTTCGATAAAAGGCTTCCTAGTCCTACTTATTAGTAGGATATATACCCTATAGATAAGATTAAGCTAAAGGAGAATCTACCTAATAGAGAGCTTATAATAGAGGTATAGGAGTTAATATTTAGTAAAAAGGTAGAAGCAAGAGAGAGATTTAGTAGAATAAGGGATATAGATAAGGTTAATCTTATTATAAAACTATTAGTATTATAGGCGACTAATAGTTTAGGTTATACTCTTAATATAGATAAGAAGATATAAGAGCTCTAAGCTACTACTAAAAAATTAGCTAATAAAGTTAATAGGTCTAAGGATAAGGATAAACGTACTTTTTAATTAGATATTAAGAGTAATAGAGAGGAAGATAAAGAAGAAGAAGAAGAAGAAGAGGAGGAGGATAACTAGATTATTAATAATATATATATAGAAGATCTCTCTAAATAAGAAAAACCCTAGTTTTAGCTATTATAGTATTATTAAACGTAATTTCTATTTATCTGCTTACTTTGACTACTAGGAGACTACTAGGAGACTACTAGAAATATATAAATATTGAATATAAAATCTACTAACTATTTACTACTAAATCTAACTATACCTCTATACTCTATATAGTTAGGGCTATTATTACTTACTATTAGGTTATATCTTAGTAGTTATATAAGCGCTAAGAAAGCATCACGTAGACCCGCGCTAGTATAAATAGGGCGGGTTCTCCTCTAATCTATAACCCGCCCCGGGACCCCGCCCCAACCCGTTAGAACCCGACCCGCCAACGGGGCGGGTTCCCTACCCTAAAACCCGCCCCAACCCGCCCCGTTGGAGACCCTACGTACTAATAGGGAAGTCTCTAACTACTTACTCCTTATAGTTAAACTAATTAGTCCTTAAAGCCTCCTAAACCTTACGTACTTATAGCGATAACCGACCGATCCTCTAGTTACTCTTTAAAGCCTTATTATCCTTCGCTATTACGGGTATAAATACCTATATATCTATCTTATAAACCTTAAGCCTAGCCTCTTCGTACTTATACTTCTAGTATTAGTAATCCGCCGCCTAAATAAAGTCCTCGTAGGGTAAATAGCGATACCAAATATACCTATAAGGGACTTAATACTACTAAAAGAAGAGATAGTTATAATCCTAAGGAGTAGGGTCCCTAACGGGGCGGGGCGAAACGGGGGGGGGGGTCGGGTTAGGGGCGGGGCGGGGCGGGTTTTAGGGGCGGGTTATTAAGCTATAACTCTAATCTAACCCGCCCCGCTAAGCCTTAAACCCGCCCCGTTAGTTAGGGGCGGGTTTTTAAGGGGGGAACCCGGAGTTTTTTTCTAGAAACCTTAATAACTATAGATCTATTATATATATTTTAATTTTTTAAATACTTATTTTAGTCTCTAGGTTATACTCTATCTAATAAGAATAGGGTCCCTAACGGGGCGGGTTAGGGCGGGTTATAGGGTAGGGAACCCGCCCTATTAGCGGGTCGGGTTTTAACGGGTTGGGGCGGGGTCCTAGGGCGGGTTATAGTTTAGAAGAAAACCCGCCCCGTTCGCCCCGTTCGGGTTTTCTACGTGATTTTTATTAGGTTATATATATAGATATATTAATATATTATATTCCGATTAGGGAGAGTATAACCTAGAGACTATAATAAGTATTTATAAAATTAAAATATATATAATAGATCTATTATTATTAAGGTTTCTAGAAAAAAACTCCGGGTTCCCCCCTTAAAAACCCGCCCCTAACTAACGGGGCGGGTTTAAAGCTTAGCGGGGCGGGTCGGGTTAGGGTTATAGCTTTATAACCCGCCCCTAAAACCCGCCCCGCCCCGTCCCTAACCCGACCCACCCCGTTTCGCCCCGCCCCGTTAGGGACCCTAAATAAGAATATAATATATTAATATATCTATATATATAAGCCTATAAAAATTACGTAGAAAACCCGAACGGGGCGAACGGGGCTATTAGGGGCTAGTACCCTAGTAGCTAAAAGGAAGGAAGAATAGACTATAAAAGAAGTAGAACTAGAGACTATACGTTAGAGTATAGTCTCCTCGTTAGAGTATAAGGAGAGAGCTCCTCCCCCTCTCTAGCTCGTTAGTTAACTTAGTTCTATCTACTACCTTACCTTTTAGTATATACTAGGGTCTCCCGTAATATTAAGTTAACTTTTCTTATTTTTTCTCTCGACGCGCTCTAGAAGCTACGGAGACTACGATAGACCCTATAGAGGGCGATAGTAGTAATATTACGCCGTATAACTATAGTACTATTATCTAGTAATTAATAGTATAGTAGTAGGCTTAGGCTACCCGCTTAGAGGAGTAGAAAGCCTAGCTATAGAGGGCGTACGCCGGTCTACTTAAGGCGGATAAAGCCTATATAGAGCTAAAGGGTAACGACGTATCTATCTAGAGCCTAGTCTTAGCTATCTAGGACCGCGGCCTAGGCGGATCGGACTCCGCTACGGACAACCTAGTCTACGGACCTTAAGAATAGTAGCCGCTATAATAGGATAGGTCGGCGGCTACTTTTAGAGATTTTTTTAGGGTCCCTAACGGGGCGGGGCGAAACGGGGTAGGTCGGGTTAGGGGCGGGGCGGGGCGGGTTTTAGGGGCGGGTTATAAAGCTATAACCCTAACCCGACCCGCCCCGCTAAGCCTTAAACCCGCCCTATTAGTTAGGGGCGGGTTTTTAAGGGGGGAACCCGGAGTTTTTTTCTAGAAACCTTAATAACTATAGATCTATTATATATATTTTAATTTTTTAAATACTTATTATAGTCTCTAGGTTATACTCTACCTAATAGGAATATAATATATTAATATATCTATATATATAACCTAATAAAAATCACGTAGAAAACCCGAACGGGGCGAACGGGGCGGGTTTTCTTCTAAACTATAACCCGCCCTAGGACCCCGCCCCAACCCGTTAAAACCTAACCCGCTAACGGGGCGGGTTCCCTACCCTATAACTCGCCCTAACCCGCCCCGTTAGGGACCCTAGATTTTTTTCTCCGAATCTAGAGCTCCTATAGGACAAGGGCCGTATAGAAGCTAGTACTCCCCGCCTTTTTTTACTAGGATACTATTAACGACTACTTAACCTACGAGAAAAGGGCTTAGATAAGGGGTTTTTAGGTAGCTAGCGGTCCTAACGGTAAACGGAACCCCGAGGACTTTCTCTTAGAGATTAAGCGTATTTTTACGGACTCTATAGAAAAGACGACGGCCCTAGAAAAGCTAGTAAGCCTAAAATATAACGATAGCTAGCTATAGTAGGATTACTAGCTAATTTTTAACGAACTCCTACTAGTATCTAACGGCTCCTAGTAGAGCGACGAGGTTAAGATATAGTAGCTATAGAAGACCCTCTATAACTAGGATAATATACTTCTAGTAACTATATAAAGGGAGACGGGGTATACCTAATTTACCGCGGAGATTAGACGTATTATATAGAACTATAAATATACTAGCTAGTTCGCCGCGCGATTCTCGACCTAGCGGTCTAAGTAGAAGTAGTTAGGCGGTAGTCCCTATACCGCGGCGGCTATAAGCTTAGCCTTGTACGGTAGTACTATAGATAGTAATACTATTATAACTCTAGTACGGGTAGGGTCCCTAACGGGGCGGGGCTAAACGGGGGGGGGGGGCGGGTTAGGGGTAGGGTAGGGCGGGTTTTCGGGGTAGGTTATAAGTATAAAACTCTAACCTAACCCGCCCCGCTAAGCTCTTAACCCGCCCTATTAGATAGGGGCGGGGTCTCGTAACCTAACCCGTTATAACCCGTATATAATACCGTTAGTATATTTAGAATATACGCGGTATTTCTAGTAGTCTTCTAGTAGTTAAAAAGAGTCTTCTAGTAGTTATAACGATAGTCGAAATATTTCTAGTAGTCTTCTAGTAGTTATAGAGCTTATAATAAGTTATATTATAACTAAATCTACGGCTCGAAAGTTAAGAGCTTAAAACTAAGTACGACGAGCTCTACTCCTAGTTATAGGGCCCTTATTATTACCTTTATAACTATATCGGCTATTAACTATCGCCTGAAGATCTATACTACCTCTAGGTAATACTACCGGTAGTCTTATAGCGCGACCCCTCCTACGCCTTCCTATACTTCGGGTAGTAGCTTAGGTTCGCCGACGTATTATAATATAACTACTAATACGATCTCCTATACCCTTAACTATTTCGAGCTACTTACCTAATAGACCCTTATTATCCCGTCGTAATCTATTCGCTAACCTCCGTATAGGGGGAGAAGCTCCTTTAGCTAGTAGTAGCGTATTATTAGGGTCCGTAGTATCCTCCCTATCGCTAATTTTATCTAACCTCTATATCTCGTTAACTATACGAATAAGTTCCTTAGTCTATTTAGCTCGCTTAGTAGCTAATTTATCTTTAGTTATATAAATATCCCTTCTCCCTATTAAATAGTAGTTAAGTATATACTACTTAGAATCTACTATCTACTTATAGTTACTTACTATTAACGCACCAACAACCTATACGCTATATAACTTATTATCCGTATTAAAGTTACTAGTAATACTAAACTCTCGTTTAATACTAATACCGGCCGCTTAGATAGTAAAGAGATCCTTTACTATTATTACTATCCGTAGGAACCGGTACTTAATAGATTTCTATTACTAGAATAGTTCCTTAAGATCTAGCTATACTTTATCTAGGGATTATTAGCGACTACTAGAAGACTACTAGGGACTAGGGTTTTCGCTTACTTTATAAGCGATACTTATCGAACTCTCGCTATATATCTATTACTACGCGCGTCGCTATTAGGCGCGTATTATACTTAGTAGAAGGCTCTACTACCGTATAGAGATCTATAACCGAATCGAGGTTAATATACCCTCGTTAGAGCGATAATAGGACTTTAACGCGGCGTATTACTAGGTTTCGCTACGTATATTAAGTATTTTATAGAACGTATAGTTCCGTCTAATAATATACCTACTAATCGAGTAGATCTTCTAGTATAGGCTACTATTTAGGCTAGTTCCAAGTATTAAGCTTATAACGAGGATAGAGTAGGATTACTATACTATAGTACTTTCCAGCCTATATATTAGACGTTATACTATAGTAGACCCTAAGCTTATCTACCGTCTTACTATATACCCGACTAATCTCTTACTTCTACTAATAGTTCTTATCTCTAAGCCGTTCCTCTATAGTCTCGAGGTATATAAATAGTCGATTATAGATATCGAAGACCGAGTAGATTATTAGGTTACGCGTAGAGCTAATAAGCTACGTATATACCGCGAAGGGACGGAGGATAGTAATAAGGTAGGAAACTTAGCCCTATTTATCTTCGCTTAGGCTAAGGTATCGATATTCCTTATCTATAAATTAATTAATCGGGTCTCTTAATCTTAGAAGTCGTATAAGTATATAGTACGTCGAGTCCTATCTCGTCTTAATATCTTAGGTATATCGTAGAAATCGAATCTTAGCTAGAATAGGGTAGTAAGCGCGATACTAGATTATTTGAATCTCTAAGAATATAAGCTATTAGCCTTCGCTTAAGTTAATAAAGATCGTAATTTAACGGGCCTTTATAACCCTATATAGTAGCTTTATAGAAGAATTAGTATTACGAAACTACTAGGAGACTACTAGGAGACTACTAGGAGACTACTAGGAGACTACTAGGAGACTACTAGGAGACTACTAGGAGACTACTAGGAGACTACTAGAAGAATACTAGGATACTACTAGGAGACTACTAGGAGGCTAAAAGAAGGAAAATAACTTATACTACGCTTAGAGTTACTAGACTCCCCCCTAGTAATTACTAGAACCCTCTCCTCTTCCTCCGCCTCCTAGTTCCTAATAAACTCCTCCTTTTTCGGCCGACACTTGATATCTACGAGGAGACTATTATAATATAGTTATATAATATAAGAGATATAGGGATATAGCGCGATCTCGTTTACTATATTAGGAATATCCCTACTAAGTACCTTAATATATTTATTTACCGACTATACTATTATTTTATTATTCGACGCGTTATCCGTATTAAAAGTAATAACCCTAGTACCGAGATTAAAATACTTAAGGCGCGCTATTATAACTCTAGTAAGGTCCCTACTAGTATAAGCGCTATAGTAGGGCTCGAAACCGATTAAAGCTTCTATTAGGGTCTAATTATAAACCTAGTATACTTTAATTACGAGGAAGCTATTCCGGCGCGGCGTAGACTATCCGTCGAGGACGATTAAGACTTTCTAAGGTACTAGTAGGAGGCGTTTACGGATAGACTCCTCTAACTTCTTTCGTAGGGTAAGGATTTTATTAGTAATAGTTAATAACGAAGGGAGCCGTCGCTTAGGTTCGAGGTATATAACTAGGCGTAGGAATTCTAAGTTATCGATAGTTATTAATAACTACTTATATATAATAATCGTACGAAGGAGTTATTCGTCGAAATTAGCTAGGGATAGTACGAGGCTTCTAGCGTTCGCTATCTTAGTCCTAACTCGTCGATTCTAGAGTAGAATATTAGTAGAACTAAAATTAGAAAACCTAGTAGTCTCCTAGTAGTCTTACGGCTACCCTTAGGCCCTCTTCTATAGTTAGCTATACTATTCCTCGCGCTAAGGAGGTCGATAGATATACCCTCGTCTTTACGTAAGAACTAATTTAACTAGTTCTATTCTTATATAGATATTTTACGACTAGATTATATTGTATATAGATAGTACGAAGCTTACTAGAAATACGAAGAGCGCCTTTAATAAAATACTACTAGCCCGTAGCTCTCCTATTAGCTCCCTATACTAGAAGGTTAGGGGTAGGGACTAATATATTTTCCTAGTACTATCGTATTATAATCTACTAGTTATAGAACTACTTAGAGTTATTTAGTATCTATTTAAAATAGGCGTCGTTTTTACCTACCGATAGTAGGTTACCTATAGGAGGAGGGACGTAGGTTACTAAAGATAATAAAGCTATAATAGAGAAGTAGTATTAGTTAAGAAAGAATAGTATATAAGTAGTATCTCTTATTTAAAGCTACTATTATATTTATAGGAAGTACTAAGAATATAGCTAAGCTACTTTAGGTTCTATAAGGCTAAGAAACTATTTAATAAAGTATAAATATAAAGATATAACTTCAATACGTAGAGATATAAATATATTAATAGTATTTACGGTTTTATATATATATCTTCTATAAATCTACTTACTTCTAGATAATATTATTATATACTAAGCTCGGAATATATTTTTGAATGAAAATTAAATATATTTATTTAATCTTTATTCAAAAATATATAGCTAGCCGTTTATTCTTTAATAAAGTAATTCTTTAATAAAGTAATTCTTTAATAAAGTAATTCTTCAATATATTATTAAGGAGAGATACTTATTTATTAACTATTATAGAAATATTCTTCTTATATATAAAGAGTAAGTGATTTATAATTTAAATATAAGCCTAGTAGTCTTCTAGTAGTTAAAGAGGGAGATATTAGTATAGAATATATTATTTACTAGTATACTAAATAAAATATATCCTCCTAGCTCCGAATTTATTAAATTAACTCTTCTTCTTATTACTACGAAGCCTCCTCGCCAATTCTATATCCTTAGACTAAATTATAATACGATTTATATAAATAGTATAGAGGTTAGTATCTAGGAATAATATATTAGTACTAGTACTAGTATAATAGGTTAAAATATAACTTACCTTTAAAAAGACTAATAAGATAGTATTCTATAGCCTCTTAGAGTACTTATATTATAGTTACTTAAAATCGAAGGTCTTCCTTGAAATTATATATAACCTCTCGAACAACCCTACTAAATAGTATTTTCTATATAAGGAGGTCGGTACTCTTCTAGTAGCGGTAGATCTTACGTAGAGTAACGGCTAGAAAGCGTTAGAGACTACTAGGATACTACTAGGAATTCTACGTAATATATAATTCTAACTTACTTCCTAGCTTATAATAGTAGGGCTTTCTTATACTACCTATATTACTTTTACCTTTCCTAGTAATTTGTTTTCGAGCAGCTAATCCCCCTAAAGGCTTTACTAGGGCCTTACTACTAGTAGTATTTCGAGCCTTAAGCGTAGATCTTCTTCTAGTAGCTATAATAGTACTTCTACTAGTACTAGTAACTACCTTACTAGCTATTAGTCTCTTTGCTAGTATTCTTTTTACTAGTATCTTTCTTACTAGTATCTTTTTTACTACTAGTTCCTTTCTTACTAGTAGTAGTAGTAGTAGTACTACTACTACTACTTCTACTACTACTACTTCTATTGCTTCTACTACTACTACTAATACTACTAGTAGTAGTAGTAATATAAATCTTCTCCTTAATTTAGGAATAGAATCTAAGGGTTCGCTAGGATCTTCTAGTATTTAAGTATTAAGTATTACCTAGTAAGAATCCTATATTTGAGTAGTATCTAGCTTTTTTATAGTAGTATCTAACTCTCCTCTAATAGTATTTAACTCTTAAGTATTAAGTATTACCTAGTTAAAATACTATAGTTAAGTAGTATCTAGCTTTTTTATAGTAGTATCTAGCTCTTCTCTAATAGTATCTAACTCTTAAGTATTATTAATTAGGTCTTTTAGAGTAGTTTCTAGGTCTTCTTAAGTATCCTTAAACTTATTATCTTCTTTATCTAGCTCTTTAGATTTTAGTATTTTAAATAGGGTCTTTTCCCTAGTAGTCGGGTCCTTCTTCTTAGTCTTCCTATACTTACTAATAATATTTCTATTATTATCTACTATCTTAAGATCTAAGGCTTACGAAGATAAGGAAATACTTAAGGAATAGCTAGTACTTCTAGTTCTAAGTAGCTCTTCGTTAATTTAGGTACTAGCCGGCTAGGAATTAAGATCTAGACCGCCTAGACTACTAGGATAACTACTAGGCTCTACTAGTTTAATTAGAGGAGAATCTAGTAGAGGTAGGGTAGCCTTTTTTAATTCGTTAGCTACTCGTAGATCTACTATAGAAGTAAGGCTACGCTAGCGGGTACCCTTACTACGTACTATTAAATAATTAGTAATAATTATTAGTTGATTTACTTTTAATTTAGTAGTTACTAGTAGTAATCTAGTAGTAATATAGGTTGAAAAGTAAGGATAAAGCTATATAGATTATTAGCGTACGTACGGACGTAAAAACTCTATAGCGCTAGTAAACTAGCGTACCGATATCGGACGACTATACTTTTCGTACTATATAGCGTAAATATATAAAATACTTCTACTAATTATACTAATTAAATTTAAGCTTAACTCTACTTTAATCTCGCTTATTTTATAAGCCTTAAACTACTAGTAAACTACTAGGCTTAGCCTAGTACAAATCTATAGATCTATAAATAATAGCGCTACTAAAACTAACTAAACTTCTCTCTACTAATATTTATATAGTTAAAGAACGTACGCGGCGTAGTAAAAAGAGAGGCTTTAATCTCTAGGTTATAAGGAGTTAGCGCGTATTAAATTAAGTAAAGTTAGAGGCTCGTTAAAAACTAAAAAAGTCTAATAGTTAGAATCTTCTCTTAGATACTAAGTAGCGGTCCTAAATTACGTAAGCTAAGTAAGCTATTAATAATAAGCGGTAAGAACCTAGTAGTATCCTAGTAGTAATATATACTAATCTAGCCCTAGAATATCGAATAGTATCTATCCTAGCCTCCTTAAACTAGACCTACTTACGCTTTTCGATTTCGGTAATTAAGATAAAGATATAAATAATAGAGTAGAAGAAAGCTCTAGTTAAGAATCGAGTAAAGAGGAGGAGATAGATATTAATATAATACCCTAGGCTTAGGGTAGTAATATTACTATACTATTCGACGAGTCCTACGATTAACGCTACGTAGAGTTTTATCTAGTTGTCTTTACGTAAGTAAGACGGTCCTAGTAAGTAATTAGGAAGGGGTTAGTAAATTTAATAAATAGTAGTTTGAATTTAGTTAAGGGTACGTATAATATCTATAAACTTCTTTTAGAAGAAGATTTAGAGTTAAGTCTTTTAATTTCTAGTAGTCTCCTAGTAGTTTCTAATATCCTTTTAGAGTCTAGTAAGCTTATTCTATAATAAAGATAGAGAAGAGTAACTACTAGTCTACCTAGCCGATTAACTACCCTTAATCTCTCCCCTTTAATTCTTTTCTATAGAGTAGGTTACTTTAATACGAAATCTCCTAGCTTATCGCTATAATTTCGATAAAAGGCTTCCTAGTCCTACTCGTTAGTAGGATATATACCCTATAGATAAGATTAAGCTAAAGGAGAATCTACCTAATAGAGAGCTTATAATAGAGGTATAGGAGTTAATATTTAGTAAAAAGGTAGAAGTAAGAGAGAGATTTAGTAGAATAAGGGATATAGATAAGGTTAATCTTATTATAAAACTATTAGTATTATAGGCGACTAATAGTTTAGGTTATACTCTTAATATAGATAAGAAGATATAAGAGCTTTAAGCTACTACTAAAAAATTAGCTAATAAAGTTAATAGGTCTAAGGATAAGGATAAACGTACTTTTCAATTGGATATTAAGAGTAATAGAGAGGAAGATAAAGAAGAAGAAGAAGAAGAAGAGGAGGAGGATAACTAGATTATTAATAATATATATATAGAAGATCTCTCTAAATAAGAAAAACCCTAGTTTTAGCTATTATAGTATTATTAAACGTAATTTCTATTTATCTACTTACTTTGACTACTAGGAGACTACTAGGAGACTACTAGAAATATATAAATATTAAATACAAAATCTACTAACTATTTACTACTAAATCTAACTATACCTCTATACTCTATATAGTTAGGGCTATTATTACTTACTATTAGGTTATATCTTAGTAGTTATATAAGCGCTAAGAAAGTATTACGTAGACCCGTACTAGTATAAACGGGGCGGGTTCTCCTCTAATCTATAACCCGCCCCGGGACCCCGCCCTAACCCGTTAGAACCTAACCCGCTAATAGGGCGGGTTCCCTACCCTAAAACCCGCCCTAACCCGCCCCGTTAGGGACCCTAAACTATACGGGTCGTAGACCGAGCTAAGGCGGCCGCGCCCTACCCCCCTATATAAGGGGGAGTAGCGTTATACTAAGGGCGAAATAGGTATCTAAGGCGGAGCTAGATAGCTATAAGGAGAAAGGTCTCTACTTCTAATACGGAGGGAGCGGGTACCGTATAAGCGACTACGTATACCGCCCCGCTAAGCGACCCTCCTAAAAGGGGGTAGGGATAAATACCTTAATAGTCCTAGCTATAACGGAGACTACCCTAGTCCTAGAGGTTACTAAGTCTAACCTACTAGGAAAAGGATAGCTCCCCTTTAAAGATAGAGGAAGGGAGTAGGTCGAGTACTAATAGAGGACTAGGACGCTTACTAGGTAAATATAGACGGAAATAATATACTTATAGACGTAGTAATTAATAGTATTTCCTAGGGTCCCTAATAGGGCGGGGCGAAACGGGGGGGGTCGGGTTAGGGGCGGGGTAGGACGGGTTTTAGGGGCGGGTTATAAAGCTATAACCCTAACCTAACCCGCCCCGCCAAGCCTTAAACCCGCCCTATTAGTTAGGGGCGGGTTTTTAAGGGAGGAACCCGGAGTTTTTTTCTAGAAACCTTAATAACTATAGATATATTATATATATTTTAATTTTTCAAATACTTATTATAGTCTCTAGGTTAAACTTTACCTAATAGAAATATAATATATTAATATATCTATATATATAACCCTATAAAAATCACGTGGAAAACCCGTTTAGGGTAAACGGGGCGGGTTTTCTTCTAAACTATAACCCGCCCCGGCCCCCGGGACCCCGCCCTAACCCGTTAAAACCCGACCCGCTAACGGGGCGGGTTCCCTACCCTATAACCCGCCCCAACCCGCCCCGTTAGGGACCCTAGTATTTCCTATATATCTACCCTAATAGACGAAGGCTATTAGTACTACGCTATAATAGACGGAGACCTAGCTAAACGGCTCGGACTCTCTAAGGTAGGAAAAACGACGAGACGGATCTAAGGCGCTATAGGCGATATAGCCGGGTCTAGTATTTAGGGGGTAGTATAGGTAAGATAAACGTAGATAATATAGTATTAGATTACTATTAACTTCTACCGCTTAGCTACTATATAAAGGTAAGGTAATAGGATCTTTAAGTATTTCGTAAAGAGATAGATAGGGTAGTTTATAAAGAGATAGATAAGGTAGTTAGGAGTAAAGAAGAGAGAGTCTAGAGTTAACGTAAGTAATAAGAATTAGATTATATTATTATATTATCTTAGTTCCTATATACGTACCGTTAATCTAGTTCCTATATTATTAATTGTTAGGGTTCTATAAATTGTAGTATTACGGTAGTATATTATATTCTTTCTTATATATTGTCCGTATCTTATATCCTATTCCTATTCTACTTTCTATTCTAGTTATATACCTTTATCCCCCTAATATCCCCTCCCTAGGTAGATAATACGTCGACCCTTAACGTATTCTAAGATATACGCTAAAACTATACGAGACTAACTAACAAGCCTAAATACTAAGAAGAATTTTAAAGGGGTATAGAACTTCTCGTATCCTAAGATACTAAGAAAGAACTTAAAAGTAAGAAAAGACTTAAAAGAGTAATAAAACCTTAACGCGTATACTAAAGTATCTAAATATATAAAAAATCCTAAATATTTCTAAAACTAAAGAAGATTTAAAGCTCTCCTAAAACAATTAAATATATTAAAAGATCCTATATATTTCTAAAGTAGCCCTATACGTCGCGCGTATTAACGCTAGTATAGGAAGCGGCTCCTCGGGAGGTATACTAGATAGTAATAGTAATTATTAGGTTGTTACTCTAATAACCTAATCTATTACGGTTATATTCAAGTGAAGTCGATTAGATAGGAGGACTTTTTAAGGTAATTAGTTGAAATTTTCCTTATAGTTTCTAGTTGTAGTAGTATTTACGTAGTATTAATTCGTATTTTTCAATTCTAGTTTATTCGTTCTTTTCCTTAATATAGCTCGACTTTAATACAGATTCCGACTTAGAAGACTTCTCTCTCCCCTACTAAAAAATTTAACGTCGTCCTATAACGTTCGCCTTTCTACTTCCTATACTCTTTACTAGGTTCAACGTAAACAAAGGCTAATATATAAACGGTTCCTATATAAAACAATTTAGAATAAGGTACGGTGGCTTAAATAAAACAAAGTAAACTTCCTAACTCTATATATAAAAGGTAACTCTCCTGACCTTTCCGGATATATATATATATATATATATAAAACTAATAAAAAGGAAAAGTAATAACCGTCTACTACGAAGCTAGCTATCCGAGAATCGAACTATTATAATATATATACTAGGGTATAGTCCCTTTAATAGCTAAAGTTAAGTTTTATAAGAGTAATACCTAACTAAGTCTATTTAAGCGTAAAGCTAGACTAGTATATAATAGAGGATACTATTAATTTAACTAAGGATAAACGGGAGGCGAATAGGCGAAGGTTACGAAAGGCCGATATACCGAAAGTCTAAGTAGTAAAAGACTAAGAGTAGGGAGGCTTAGATAGAGGATAGGACGTAAACCGTTAGCGCCGCTAGGAGGGCTACCGAAGAGTAAGAAGAGTAGAAGGAACGGTAAATATATTCTCTTAAGTATAAACTCTAGATTTCGTAGATATAAGCCTAAGGACCGATTAGGATTAATAAGTAGGAGGGTCTAAATAAAAGGATTAATAATTGTATTCCTATAGTTATAAATCCTACGTTTCGTAGATATAAGCTTAAGGACTAAGTAGGATTAATAAGTTAACGTAATCTTATCGAAGCTTAAACCGAAGATTATTAAAGAACCTAAGGTAGACCGTACGGGAGGACCTCGAGGGGTATAAATACTTCCTTAAGAACTAGTAGGACTAAACTAATATTAGACTTAACTAAGGACCTAGACTTTAATAGATACTTATATACTTAAGGTTTTCCTAGATTATAAGCTACTTATTAGATAGGTATCTACTTAGTAGAGATAGACGTATTCGGTAGCTATAGCCTTACGTAGGGGATATTAGGTCGTAGTAATTCCTAACGTATAGAAGAGAATCGAATAAGTACTAAGTAGAGAAGGATTAAAAAGGTCGAAAGCGTATATAGCGGAGGATTAAAGAGGCGTAAAGGTCCCCTAGGATTACGTACTAAGTTCCTTTATACTAATATATAAATAAGGGATTCGATTAAGGTATAGTATATTAGCTTATTAGCCTAATATATTATATACTTTCCTAATCGTTTCCTTTTCTATATTATAAGTATTTATAAGCTATTTACGAATCGAATACTTCTCTATA
>SNSD01000042.1:0-32328 GCA_004522665.1 Venturia nashicola
TAATTTAAATTACTACTAGAAGGTTCTTAAGGATAGGCTATTACTTTAAGTTCCGGGTTACTAGTAATCCCTACTAGCGCCCGACGCGGAGTATATACCGTATTATACCTATTTATACTAGTACCTACGCTAGTATAGTAGCCTAAGGCTTTACTTAATAAAGTCTCTACTAGCTTTATATTCTCGATCTACTATAGTACTTACTACTATCTCTAAGTCTTCCCGTCCTTATAGATCTTACTACCCTAATCTAATAGGTTAAGGCCCTTTATATTCTATAGCTAGATACGTCTAATTATAAGGATACTAGGCGCTACGGAATAGCCTACCTCGAAAGGCGACTTACTTAAATAATATAGCTTATTAACCTAGTAGATACCTTTTTAGTATATAATACTCCGTTACTAGTAGTATATAAGGATACTACGGGCTAATATAAATTACTTTAGTACGCCGTACTCCTCTAGTCGCCTAGATTAACCCGCTCGATTCCGCCTATACCTCTTCCAAACGCTACTATTCTACTACTAGTTATTTATACTTCCGGCGTTACTAAAACCGCGGGAGTTACCGGTCCCGCGCCCTAAGTAGTTACTAGCGCTCCTCTACCCCTCTTATTAGCGTCGACCCGGTCGACTCTAGCTATATACTTTCGCCTAACGCTACTACCCTACCGGTCGTCGATACTTCTAATACTACTAAATAGTAAGCGTTATAGGCCTACTACCTTAAATAAATACTAGTAGTCCCGTACCTTAAGTAGAGGCTAGCGCTCCCTTAATCCCTCTCGCCCTAATCGACCCGGTCGATTTATCGCTATCCGCTAATACTCTAATAGTAGTAGACCCGGATACTCCGACTAAAGATACCTACTAACCTAAGAGAATAGCTACGATTAATAAGAAATACGTATAATAGAAGAGGATAACGACGACTAATTAGATAGACTATTCGCTTTACTAATAGACGATACCGCTAAGGATCTAATATTCTTAGGATTCGAGATATAGTTAGACGACGATAACGACCCTAATTATCGTAAAGATATAGAAACTAAATCCGAAGATAAAGAAACCGACTAAAGTACGTCCGAAGATAAAATCGAGGCTACTCTATTTAGACGTAAGATAGCCTATAAAGCTTTTAGTAGGGATAAGGTAATCTACTTCCGAAAGTTTAGAAAGCCCGTTAGTATATATAGTAGGGCTATCTAAGAGAAGTATAAGGAGCTCGCTCGGAAATATACGGGTTCCTATATAAGGTAGTATAGGCCGGACTATATAATAGCTAATAAGAATATATATCGTATTACTAATTACTTTAGCGACGAATAGTCCGTATTAGTTAAATCCCTTAACGATATTTAGCTAATAGTTCCTCCTTAATACCTTACTATAGAACCTTATCCGTAGTAGCTTATCGGTAGTACTAAGTTACTATATTTAATAGAGAGTATATTTCGGGGAGGGATTATAGGCGACCTAATAGAACTAGGTAAGACTATCTCCGCCCTCCTCGCCCTATATAAAGTTAAAGATTAGCCTAGAATATCTCTAATCGTTTACCCCGCCGTTATTATATCTATATAGATAGATACTATAGATCGTATATTTAAGGATATAGGTATAATTCGACCCGGTCGATTAGTAATAGTACTAATTTATTCTATAGGGAAAGGGTCTCTCGTAGATCTATCTTAACGACCCTAGAACTACGGCCTACGAACTAAATACTACCGGGAAAGATATTATTATTTGTTTATACGAGTTTATATAGTCGGGTAGTAAGTACCTCCTCTCCTAAATAGTAAAAGTAGAAAACTACCGTACTATTATAAAAGAGAATCCCGGCGCTACGTCCCCTCTCCCGTTGAGGTATATCTCCGCGTTAGAGTTACGATAGTAGGGCTAAATAGGTATTCCCTTTAAGTTATTAGTCCTTAATAAGGGCTAGGTAGTTAATAAGTAGTCGGGTAGTAAGTATAGCGTATTAAGGCGAATCTATATTAAGGCTACTATCGTCCTCTCTAGTACGCCTACGTATAATAAGTAGTACGACCTATCCGGATTATTTACTTATATAAAGGGCTACCTATTTAATTCCTATATATAGGTAATCCGGACCTTTACTATATATAACCGGGACGGTACTATATTAGGCAACTATATCGACCCGGTTAAAATCCTAGTTATATAGCGCTTCCTCTAGGCCTTCTACTTCGCCTAACTATCTAATCTTCTAGAATCTAAGGGTCGCGTACGATTCGTACTACTAGCCGATCTTAATAAAACCTAGAAAGATTAGGTAGATTTCTTTACTAGAGCCTACCGTATCGCTATTATAGCGATATAGAATAAAAACCTAGGCTCTACTAATAAGAGTACTAGTATTAGTCTAGCCTTATATACCTAGATATAGACGCTATATCTACTACTAGACGCGAGGAATATATTAAGTAACGAAGCTATACAACGTCTAGTTAAGAGCTAAGAAGATATTATTAAGGGCGAGGGAGACTAAACTAATTCTAAAACTAAATATCCTAGCCCTAGTAAATAGGCGGAGGGTACCGGAATCGACTAGGTCGATTCCGGGGAGGAAGAGGATAAAGACGACGATAATAATACTAGCTCTATTAGGGATAAGCTGGATATAATAACTCCTAATCTAAATATAGCTAATAGGGTCGTAAGAGAGATTATTAAGTTTAGCTAGGATAATAATACCTAGAGCCGACAAATATAGCTATAATAAATTAAGGGAGAGGGTATAAACCTATTTAACGACTCCCCTCGAGCTAAGTAAGCTATAGACCTTATTCGACTACTACTTACGTAGGCCCTAGGTAGTAATATAGTTATTTTCTTATAGTATCTTCGATAGCTCGATATCCTCGAAGTACTTCTCTATATACTAAAATAGGATATAATAATCCTACGACTTAATAGTATAGTAGGAGCTAGTACCCGACGCCGTAATATAGTAGAGTTTAACGTAAAAAGCGACTAAGCTTATATTTTCCTTATTACGGCCGGCGTAGGCGGCTATAGTATTAATCTCTAAGGTAGTAATATAGTTATCCTTAGTAAGATATAGTAGAATAAGAGTTAAGAGGCTTAGGCTATTACTTACTATTTCCGTCAAGGCTAAGAGAAAGAGGTCTTTACGTTTTAGTTATTCTTAGAGAATAGCGATATCGATATTAAGATTCTATAATACTAGTTTAAAAAGTCGACGGATAATAAAGCGGTTATAGGACCTCTAACGAAGAGGGATTTAGAACCTCCCTTCCTACCCGATCTTAACTTTATTTAACTACTTAGGTATTATAAATTCGAAGCCCCGAATTATAAACTTTATTAGGTATATTAAGAACTAGATCCGGATATTAAAGTTAAGAGAGAGGGTAAAGAGAAAGAGCCTCTAATCGAATATATTAAATATACTTATATACCCGAATATAAGTTTAAGGCTTACTCTAGCTATCTTAGTCTTACTATATAATAACCGGATATCTAGATATCCTATTATACTTATATCGACAAGGGAACGGGGTCGGAGCTTAGAGAGTAATAGTAGCGTAGGTATACTCTAGTTCTAAGAATCGACCGGGTCGATTCTTATTACTTTATAAGTTCTACTACTACTACTACCTATAGAGTCTTTATCGACCTACTCTTACCTTATATATAGTCTTTCCGGTAGTTCTTTAGGAGGGTTAGTTAGTTAAGAGTAGCGGTAATATTAATCGATTAGTCGGACTTCTCCTATATATCTAGTTACGGTAAGTATAGTATAGTAGTAAAATAGAGCTAGATAGGATATATTCTAGTAGTATTATATTAAAAATATTTTTAAACTCAACTTTAATTCCCCCGACTACTATATACTACCGTTTCTTACTACCGCTTATTAAATTTAGTATTACTATAATAGTTCGAATTAAGGGTAATAGCTTATCTAGGTAACTTACTATAACTACTAACTAGGTAATTACGCTATAACTACTAGGTAACTAGCTACGTAAAAGGAAAGTAATAGCTTATCTAGGTAATCGGTTACTACTAATATAAGCTACTAACTAGTATATATACCTTCTCTTCCTATAACTAATATTATATATTATAGCTATCCACTTCACTTAACTTTTCAATTATACTTTAACTATTAACCTAGCTAAAAGTAAGTTAACTCTTCCTAATATTCGGTTCTATATTAATATATATATATAGTAAGTAACGGCCCGGACGTCGCCGTTACTATCTATCTCCGCGTAGATAGTACTAGAATAAAGGTAAAACTATCCTAAGAGGTTAGTATTTATATACCTATATAATATAATAACTAATAATATACTAATATAAACGGTAAAGTAATATAATAACTTCGATATAACTAGGGCTATTAGCTACCTCGCTATTCGCGGTACTAATATCGTCGGTAAACCTAATACTTATTACCTAAAGTTCCGATACTACTAGCCTTAGGCTAGAGTAAGTATTAGCTAGTCTCGTTAGGTTCGTTTTATATAACGATCGACCCGGTCGATTCCTTTACCTTTCTAGAATTTCTATAACTAACGTTACTATATAGATCCCTTAGGGCTAAAAGGAAGTCGAGTATACTAAGAAGGTCCTACTTCGCTACTACGGCTCTACCGGTAGAGTATACCTTACTTACTAGGAGAAGGCGACTTATAATAGGATTACTAGGGTATTAGTAACTTTCTATTCTAACGACTTTAATAAGGTACACCTATACCTCGGTTATATCGCCGGTATACCTATATTCGATAGATAGTTCTATAATAAGGATAATATATACTAGGCCGTAGTAGACGCAGCAGTACCCGGTATTAAAGAAGTAATATATACGTTCGAGATATAGAGAGTTATTACGACCTACCTTATAGGTAGAGGTACTAGATAAGCCGATACTAGTAGTATAGGTATCGGATTCGCTAATACTATACGGCTTATTCGTTCGGTCGAGGAGGATAAGGGTAGGGTTAGACCACTTTAAGCTCGAGGGTAGTTTAGTTATATTAGTTATAGTATTAAGGCGGCCGAAGTAGGGCGGGTTAGTTAACTTTATATCTAAGGGTAAGTTTAGATATAGTACGGTAGTTAGTTTTAAGTATATTTCGGTCTTATTACTTATTAGAATCTAAATCGACGTAGTCGATAAGAATACTATAGGAGTCCTAATTAGCGGAGGAGGCCAATATAGTTAGGGATACTATTATAACGAGAATAGATATTAATAGTCGTAAATATTACTACTCTAAGTAGTAATTCGATTAATTTACTAGAGGTATATTAAATATTAGACCCTAATATTCTAACTATACTACTCTTATCGCTATATAAAAGTACTAGTAGTACTTACTACTTAGTAATACTACCTACGCTAAATCCCGATTCTTAACTCGACCGGGTCGATTCGTTAAACCTAGTCGATACTATTACTAATACTACTTTTTATACTTATACTAGATATAATCGGCTATATTAGTCTTCTATACTATCTCTATCTCCTCCGTCTTTACCTAACTAGTTAGCTATACGCCGATTAACTTTATCTTTAGTTTTATCCGTATTACCCTCTAGCTCCCTTTCCGCCCCTTCTACCCTACCGACTTTAGCTAGCTCCGTACTTAAACTAAGGTCGCGTATAAAGTTATTTATACCCTCGATACTCTTAATAATATTTATACTAGGCTCTACTAGGCTAGCTAGTTCTAAACTAATCCTATTATTAGGACTCTCTATAGTACTCGTTATATCTAATTCGTCCGAGTCGATATTAGAGAGGCTTTCGCTTAGATTATCTAGATCTACTTAGGGTTCCCTATCTTTAATAAGTAATTATTAACTTCCCTACTCTAGGTAAAGTTAGCCTACTCGGTCTAGATAACTTAACTACTAGGAGGGATACCTACCTAATATCTCCGTAGGGGATAAAAAGGTCGTTCCCGCCTTACTCGGCTCCTATACCTTCCGAACGGTATACGTAGTCTTAGTAAGATCTAGGACCTATTTAAAGACGGTCTTAATAAGAGACTTATAGAGCGCCTTTCTAATATCCCCGATCTACTCCTTATTATCCCTACCTAGGGCGTTGCCTAGCTAACGGATAAGTTTAATAATAGGATTTAGGAGTATACTAGTTTCGACCGGGTCGTTTCTAGCGCGGCTAGTATAGGGAGCGTAGGCGTAGCGTAGGACCTACTAGTTAGTAAACTTCTCTAACCTATTATATACCTTCGTATACTTCTTCTAGCTCTTATTAGTAAATTTCTAGGTATCGCTTAATTTTCGCTAATTAACTACTACGTAAATCCTTTCGATCTACTCGAGTAATTACGCTAAATCGATCGGGTCGATTCTACCGTCCGTCTTATATAACTTTTGAAGTATATTAGGGTCCGATATTATTTAGCGTTAACCGATACTACTAATATTCGTAGATATAGTAGCTAGAAAGGCTAGTTTAAGTAGTTCGAAGAGCTAGAGACTTTAATACTATAGTAAAGTAGTCGGGCCTAGTAATAGTAGTAGTAGGGTAGGTATAGAAAAACCGTTCTATTTGAATTTATAGTAATACTTAATATAGCGAGGCGTAGTTTAAGCTTAGTTACTAGAGTAGTCCGTATAGTATAATACGGGATATTATTAGTACGGACCTATACTAATAAAAATTATTACGCGCTAGTACTACTACTAACTTAACTATCTAATACTTACTCTTATATCTACAACCTATATTTACTTATAAACTATCTATCTTAAGAATACTAATTCCCTACCTATCTACTACTACTAGGACCAACGATAGCGCTAAAGAAGATAACGGGTAGTCTCGGTAAAGTAGATAGTAGCTATAAACCCCTTCCCTAATTCGTAGTATTATATTAAGGCTAGGCTATACGCCTTCCAAAATCGGGAGTTCTTAGGGAGTATCTAGAGAACCTAGATCGTCTCTATACTATCTTCGGTACTACCTACTTAAGTACCCTATACTCTATATACGTTACTACCCCCGAAGTAAAATTCCGAGTATCGCTAGAGAGATAGTAATACGAAATCGACTAGGTCGATACTAAGGAGTTTATTATTATAGGCCTAATAGTCTATCCTAAACAATAGGATATTAGCCTTATATATATATATACTCTAGATAGAACTAATATCGGCGTAGGTACTATACCCCCCCTAAGTAAGGTAATCATCGAACCCGCTCTAGAGTATAGTAATAGTTTACCGTAACTTATCGTTATAAAGGTCCGGGGACCTAATAAAAACTCGGGGACCTAAAAAAAATACGGAGTATTAATAGTATTACCTAATAAGTATAACTATAGGCGATATAACGCCTATACTATCTCGGGGGATAAAGTATACTTTCTCTCCTATTTTAGGAATTCCTTTAAGAAGGGCTAGGCGTCTAAAGCTAGCGCGAAGGCGTAGTAGGGTAGGCTCGTTAAAAGCGCTATTATAGTAAAAAATAGTTCCGTTAATAATAGTACCTAGAGATAGGACGCCTACGTACGAGGCTATAAAACGTCTAAGCTAGTTATATAGAAAAGAGTCTCCCTCGTAAATAAAGTACTTACCCTTACTACTAGTTATAAACTTAGTTATAACTTATAGTATACGTAGCGCCTAAAATAGGTCCTTACGATACTAGATAACGACTTTAAGATAAACTAGCTAACTAAGTCCGTTAGTATAATAATTATAGACCTAACTAAGCTCTCGGGAGTTAACGTAAATAACGAGTAGGTAATAAGTATAGCTATAAGTAAAATTATGAGTAAATAGCTAGACGATACTATACTTTACGGTATAGATAAACTTAAGATAAAGGCTTTAGTACTCGGGATATAGGGATTAGCGAAGGGTAATAGTACTCTAGAGATACCTATATATCTCTAGAAGAACTTCGTTATAGAAGTCTATTATATAGTAATAGTTTAGGAGAAAGGTAATATAGATAGGGACTCTACCAAAATTATAGAAGTAGATACTATAATAGAGTTAGTACGACGTACCTTCGAAACGATATAATAGTACGCCGTCTACCTAGGCGTATTAAAATCGACTAGGTCGTTTACCGGAGATTAGAAATAGCTTAATCTTTTCTTATTAGCTATTTCTAAGCGTATCGAAGAGATTATTACGGTAGTAATAGTTTACCGTAAGGATATACTAAATACTACTAGTAACTAAATAGTAACTATAATACCGGCCTAGGCCTTTATAAACTTTAGTAGATTAATAGACGTAGACGAAGCTAAGTATACTTTCCTATAAGGCTATAGATAGTTTAGAATAGAGGCTATAGCGCGGGACTCCTAGTATATTAGAATACTATAGGATCTAAATAAGGTAATCGTCTAGTATCTAAAAGGAATAGAAGCGGACGCTAAGTAGGAAATAGTTTAATAGTCGGTTGGGCTAGTATTAGATAGGGATAAATACTACTACTAGTAGTAGTACTATATTATTATCCTACTATAATAGGACAGTCTACCCGCTACGGGTTATAGTATAGAGGAGGGCGAGAAACGACCCGGTCGAGTCGACGAAAGTAGACTAGTAGTACCCGTACTAACTATATATAGTCGATAGTAATTAAACTTAAAACTTAAAGTTAATATAGTATTACTAACTTTAGAGTTTAAGTCTAAGTAACTCCGGCCTCTTAATAGTAACGTAATATATAACCTCGCCCTCCGATAGTCGTACTATCGTACGATATTACTACCTAAATATATTATAGTAAAGTATCGGACGTCGAGACTACGTACTACTAACCGATAGCTTCGTATAGGACGTACCCTTCTATACCTAACGGATATAAGGAGTAATACCTTTAGAGGAGGTTAGAGTAATAGACCTAGTAGTAGTCGAGAAGGGCGCGAAGTTAGTTAGTATCTTTCGTAATATATTAAGAGTAGAGTACTAATATTCGTCCCTCTAGTCTAATACTAGCCTCCTCGAGGACGACCCGGTCGATTCCTCTCTTTATAATAGTAATACTACTACCGATATACTACTAAGCGAGATACTCGACGCTATAGAAGAGATAGGTACGGATATAGATAATAATACTAACGCCGTAGCCTTATTTTCGAGCGATATACTTAGTACTACTAAAAAGTAGGATACGGATACGGAGGAGGATACTAGGAGCGTATATAATAACGAGACGATATATATAAACGCTAACGACTAAAATATTATCTAGAAAGCCGGAAGTAGATACGATCGACGACCTATACTTATTATTATTACTATAAGTAGAAGACGACCCTATCGAGTATATATCGCTAATCGACCTAGTCGATTCTCTCCTAGAGACTACTACTATTAACCTAATCGACGCGATCGTTTCTCTTATAGAGAATACTCTAAATAATCCCGATATACTACCCGGTAAAGCGAACTTTATACCCCTACTATTATTTCTATCCGCCTAAGCTTAGCTACTAGAGATAGATAGCGAGGTTATATATTAAGCCCGTAGCTCCCGCCTACTATCGGAGTTTATACTTACTTTCGGTTTATAGTATAAGATAGTAAAGATTATACGATTAGATTACCGAGCCCTTAGAGAGGTTTTACTACTTATCGACTCTAAATATACTATATAGTAGTTACTAGAGATACTCGAGTCTCTTTAAACTAATACCTACTTAGTAGTCCCCCGGACCGAGCTAAGGAAGCGAATAATACCTATAGACCTATCTAAACTACTAACGAAGAAAAATAAGGCGAAAGTAAAACTAACTAAGGTAAGTACGGATATATACTTCTTTAACCTAATACCCCTAGTATAGAAGCTATTATCTTCAAGTATCTAATAGTAAATATACTTTAGAATAGGCCGGTTCGTAGATAAACCGTTTGAGCTATAGTACGGAGAAGGTTAGTATTCCTTAATAAGGACTACGTTAGGGTAATTTACGTACTATAGTAATAGGGAACTAATATTTCTATTAGACTTTATCTATTAGTACTATTACGAGACTAACTATAGTTACTAAGATACTATTTCGGGTTACCTAGGGCGGGTATACGGGGTTACGAAAGATTTTCGTACGAAACTATAATACGAACGTAAGGATAACCTAATAGCGATACTAGTCCGTATAGTATTAAGTAGAAGCTCTATCCTAAAACGATCGTCGGCCTTTAGAGGCTAAGAGGAGATAGAAAGTCGCGAACTATTTATATAGGAGGGATAGGGAGGTATAGTCTTAGAGAAAGATATTATTAGATAATATCCTTTAGACGTATTCCTTAATTATAGCTATAAGAGTTCGGTCCTAGGGAGTAAAGTATTCGATCCTAATAATAAGGGTCGCTTTGTCCGACGGATATTTAATATAAGAACCGATATACTACGGCTAATCCTATAATCGAACCCCCTACGAGCCGAGCTTAAACTTAAGGTATTTAGTAGACGGTACTTCGTAGACGCGTCTAAGAAGAAGATAGTATCGGTACTATTAATACTATATATCGACGCTTTCGGGTTATATCGAAATATATATAGGTCTCTTACTATATACTACCTTTTCTTCGGTAATCTAACGGGGAGGGAAAGGGCTAAGAAGGTAAACGTAGTACCGCTAACTTTAGTACCGTACGGTAGTTATATAATCGACGTAGTCGATTCTATCGTACCCTTCCTCTAATAACTTAATCGAGGGATAGATATAGATATTAACGGGGAACGATAACGCGTCTTCGCCTTTATATTTACTTTTATCGGTAATATACTAGTATAGTAGGTAGTATCGGGATTCCTCGTACTATTTATAAACCTAAGTTACCGCTTTTATAGTATAGCGAAACTAGAAAGAGGGGATATCTTCTTAGATCTCCTAAGCCGGTACTATTACTATACGGAGGTACTTCGTAAGAAAGAATACTTATAAACGTTAAAGGTAGCCGCGAGGAGGAAGGAGTATACGCGTACCGTAGGTTTATTAGAAGAACCGATATACCTAAGGAAGTTCTCCCCTATACTAGATATTATCTAGTTCCGGCCTAGGGACGCCGCCTACTCTAAGTACGGAGGGATAACGAAGTAATTATATTTACTAATTACGAATACGATACTAATACTAAAGGCCCTCGTCGAGTACGCTAAAGAGTTAAGTAGTTTCCCTTTCCCTCCTAGTTAGGGCCGCCTATAATCGCTAGTCTACTATATTAAGAGCTATATATTATAATAGTATACCCGATAGTTAATTATTATACTATACCTTTTTCGATACTAGCTAAAATCGATATATTTAAAAAGGGATTTTACGACGGCTTTAACTTAGTAATATATAGGAGACCGGGAGTTATATAGTTATACTACGGCGGATATAGTTATAATATACCTAATCGCGACCGCACGCTCTAATTTATTGTTAATAGGAAAGGGCGAGCGATAAGGGAGTAATATAGAGATTATAGGTATTATTCGACGGGGTCGATTATTATAGCTTAAGCTATACGAAGCTACGGTAGTAGTTTTACGTAGGTATACGAGAAGTAGGTTAGTAATACCGGTAAGGAGTAGGTTAGTAATACTAGCGAGACTACTTATAGGGTTATAATCGGGACTAGAAGATCTCTTAACTAGTTATAGTAGTTCGGTAATATAGTAGGGTAAGAGTAGTTTACTACTATATAAGAGAGACGCGATACGGCCGAACGTATATACTAGTATCTACTACCTACGTATATTTAAAGAATACGGCTCGCCGGTAAATATTTATACTCTTAGAGGCGAACTAAAGTATAAGTAAGTTAAGAACCGTAGATATAGTAAGTACTAATAATTCTAGGGACTTTAAGGATATAATATATAGTACTAACTATCGTATCCTAGAGAAGGATCTACTAGTAGTAGAATCCTTCCGACTAGGGCTACGACTAGTAGGTACTAGGGTATATAACTTAGACGGGAGTAGTATCGCAGATATAATAAGGAAGATTTAAGAGGAAAGACCTTTCCTAGTAATAATATTAGGGATACGCGATAGTAGGGTTAGGAGGATCGACCGGGTCGATAGTAACCTAGTAGTATATAATAGAGTACGCGGAGGGGTAGAGTATAATAATATTATACTATCGCGGCTATCGTAATTTAAGGATAATATACGTCGGGGGATAACGGAGGCTTACCAGATAGATTTAGGGCGCGGAAATATTAATATATTTAGAACGCGGGTAGTAACTTAGTAGAAGAAGGTTTCGATATAAAGAAGATACCTATTCCTTCAACTCTATTTATCGTAGCGGGTTATACTAATTAATATAAAGGAGAGTAGAATCGACGCAACGTTCTTTTTCGAGGGGCGACCTAGTACGATATAGAATAAGCTATATTAGATATATTATAGCTATATTTAGATTAGAGGTAGAGAGGGGGAAGGGGGATATATTCTTATAGCTTTAGCGGGTATTAGAAACGGATAAAAAGGAGGGGATAACTAGCCTTATAGAATACCGCGTAGAGGACGAAGAGGTAGTTATTATAGCGGGAACTATCTCGAGGGAGAGGTTATACGGAGTTCCGGTAGAGTATAGGATAAAAGGGATATAGGCGGGTAATCGAGTATTACTAGTAGACTATAGTATCGTTAATATATAGTAACTAAGGTAAGTTCGTACCTATTAATATACCTATCTATCTTATAATATTATATATATAGGATAGTTATAAGTAATAACGGTAGCGTATAGAAGCGTATTAAAGATAAGGAGTAAAGAGGGGATACCGTTACTATAGGAGAGGGTACGAAGATTAAATATTTTTAATAATAAACGCGGTATAGGTATACGTTTATATATAGGAGAGATTATATATCCGGACGTATTATATAAAGACGTTTCGCGACGAAACGACCGGGTCGATTTACGTATCTATAGTAAGAGATAGAGACGGGTAACCTAGTATTAGGTAACCTAATATCGGGTAATACGGAATAACAACGAGGCTTAGTAATAGGATAAATTATTATAGACGGGTACCCGTAGTAGTCTAGAACGGCGGTATATTTAGCTTACTACTTTTTAATATAGGATATATAATTAAGGGTATTAGGATAACGACGGTAAAAATCGAGTTATAAATTTTTAACGATATATAGTATACTATATTCAACTTGACTCTATCTATAGTCTTAAGGGGTTAACGGTAATAACGGTAGAAATACGGTTATAGGATATTACGGACTAAGGGGAAACGTAACCTAATTAACTCTATATATAGTATAGAGGGGATCCTAGTAACAACCGTATTTTTACGGTTATAGGAAATTACGTACTTAGGGGGAACGTAACTTTATAGGGCCGGCTTTAATCTTAAACCTCTTAAGTAATTTTAACTAACTAGTAGTAATTACGATCTCTTATCTAGGTTAAAATTCCTTTTATCTAATAATATTAACGGTATCTAATAGGGAATACGAAATTTACGATAAAAAAACGGAGCTATAACTCCCCCTCCCGTAGCTATATACGCTTTTAACTATCCTCCGCTCTATACTTTATTAATCTTCTTCTAATTTATACGCTTTTAATTCTTTTCCGTACTATATACCTTAAGTATTCTACTCTACTCTATATACCTTATTCGCTTATTATCGACTCTTCTCTATTCTAAAATAACTTAAATAGCCTCCTTTACTTTATACCTTTTAATTCCTCTCCGTATATTAGGAATTACTACGACTTAATACCCCCTATAGTTACTAAATATATTTATCTCTACTAAGTAGTTACCTATCTAATAAGTAGCTTATAATCTAGGAAACCTTAAGTATAGTATATATCTACTTAAGTCTATATTCTTAGTTAAGTTTAATATTAGTTTAGCCCTACTTATTCTCTAGGAGGTATTTATACCTCTTAAAAGGTCCCCCCCTATATAGTCTACCTTAGGTTCCTTAATAGTCTTTAGTTTAAGCTTCGATAAGATTATATTAGTTTATTAATCCTACTTAGTTCTTAAGCTTATATCTACGAAACCTAGGATTTATACTTAAGGGAATATATTTATCGATTCTTTTATTTAGACTCTTTTACTTATTAATCCTACTTAGTCCTTAAGCTTATATCTATAAAACCTAGGGTTTATACTTAAAAGAATATATTTATTATTTCTTTTACTTTAGCCTCTTTAATAGCTTCTTACTCTTTAATAGCCCTCCTAGCGGCGCTAATAGTTTACGTCCTATCCTTTATCTAAGCCTCCCTAATCTTATATTTTAAGATTAGAATAGATCTATATAGTCCTTAGAAGAATAATTCTATAGGTTAAAATAGTTATATTCTCTTAATTCGCTACTCGGACTTATACTACTTAGTTTTTTACTATTTAGACTTCGTCTCTTAACTATTCTTAGTTAAATTTATAGTATCCTCTACTATTATACTAGTCTAGCTTTACGCTTAAACGGACTTAGTCGGGTATTACTTTTATAAAACTTAACTTTAGTTATTTTAGGGACTTCGTTAGTTTATACCTTCCTTCTTAGATTCTAAGAGATCTAATATTATTATTCGGGTACTTATTTTAATATAATATCTTTATCTCTAAATACTTTTATAAGGCGGACTATACCCTAGTATATACGTTATAACGGTTCGATTCCTAGATAGCTAGCTTTTTAGTAAACGTTTATTACTTTTCCTTTTTTATTAGTTTTTATATATATATATATATTCGAAAAGATTAGGAGAGTTACCTTTTATATAAGGAGTTAGGAAGTTTACTTTATTTTATTTAAGCTACTATACCTTATTCTAGATTATTTTATATAGAAACTATTTATATATTAGTCTTTATTCACGTTAAAAACTAGTAAAGAGTATAGAAAGTAGAAAAGTAAATATTAAGGGATAATATAGAATTTTTTTAATAGAGGAGGAAGAAGTCTTTTAAGTTAGAAATCTATATTAAAGTTAAGCTATATTAAGGAAAATAAACGAATAACCTAGAATTAAATAATACGAATAAATATTACGTATAATACTATTATAACCGGAAACTATAAGGAAAATTTTAACTAATTACTTTAAAAACTCCTCCTATCTAACTAACTTTTACTCGAATATAATCGTAATAGATTAGGTTATTAGAGTAATAACCTAATAATTACTATTACTATCTAGTATACCTCCCGAGGAGCCGCTTCTTATACTAAGTATTAAAAAGCGCGACGTATAGGGTAACTTTAGAAATATATAGGATCTTTTAATATATTTAAATATTTTAGGAGTATTTTAAATTCTTTCTTAGTTTATAAAGTCTTTTAAGTTCTTTCTTAATTTTTAGAAATATTTAGGATTTTATAGTATATTTAGATACTTTAGTATACGAATTTATATTTTATAACTCTTTCGAGTCCTTTTTTACTTTTAAGTTCTTTCTTAGTATTTTAGGATACGAGACGTTCTATAACTCTATTAGAATTCTTCTTAGTATTTATATTTATTAATTAGTCCTATATAGTTTTAGTATATATCTTAGAATATATTAAGGGTCGACGTATTATCTATCTAGGGAGGGGATATAAAGGGGATAAAGGTTTATAACTAGAATAGGAAGTAGAATAGGAGAATATAATAGTAAGAATACTACTAGAAGAATACTACGATAGAATATTATATATATACTATACTATACTATAATACTATAATTTACTAGGTTAATAGAATAATAATAATATAGGAACTAGATTACTAGATAATATATAAAATAATAATATTAATAATATAGGAACTAGATTACTAGCGCGCGTATAGAAATAGAATAGTAATTAAAATAATATAATAATATAATTTAATTCTTATTACTTACTTTAACTTTAGACTCTCTTTTTTTTACTTCTAACTACCTTATCTATCTCTTTTTAAACTACCTTATTTATCTCTTTACGAAATACCTAAAGATCCTATTACCTTACCTTTATATAGTAGCTAAGTAGTAGAAGTTAATAGTTATTTAATACTATATTATCTACGCTTATCTCGCCTATAGTATCCGAAGCTATATATTTATTAGTATAATATCTAAACTTTAAGTACCTAAAGTACTATACTTAACTTAAGTTTTAGTTACTATATTCTCTTTTATAGGCTAAGGAAGTACCTACTCCTTACTTATTTTAAACCTTTATATTCTTAGTCTAGGAATTACCTTTCTAGGTATAACTATCCTTTAAGGACTTATAAGACTTACGATCTCTTCTATCTAATTTATTTTTTCTTTTTAGGCTAGTTACCTTTTTAATAAAGGTTACTAACGCTATAATAGCGTCCCGTATACTCGGAATATCCTTATATTATAGGATCTAAGTTCTTAAGTTATTATTTAACTTAGTCTATAGATAGGTATAATACTATTCTAGTAAGTATTCCTTATCTAACTAGCTCTCTAGTAAAACTAAATATTAGTTAAACTCTTAGGCTAATTAGCTAGAATATTATCTTACTTCCTTATATAGCTAGGCCGCTTCTATCTAGTAATTCGCTAGGTCTTTAATAAGGTTTAGGAGTATCTCCTTAAATATCTTCTTTATAAAAGTATCTACTACTCCTATAGCTATAAGGTTTTACTAAGTTATAGTAGGGGTTTAGTAGAGAAACTATACTAACTATATAATTTTAGCGGAGTCTCTCTTAAACTTCTAAGAAGCTAGATAGAATATATTCTCTATACTTCGTAACTACTCTCTATAATTATAAATACTCTTACTATAGTATTCCTTTAGCTTTTCTAGTTATATTTCTACTAGTAGATATCTATCGTCGTTACTATTATATACGCGGCGTATATAGTATACTAGGGCTTCGCGAGCCTTACTAATAAAGTAGTTAACTAAATCTACTATAGAAGTCGATATAGATACTATATTATAGATATACTATACTATCTCTATATTAGCTATTTTAATTTACTAGAGCTCTTCTAGAGTAACTAATTAAGTATTTTTATTACGTATATTCTTTAGTTACTACTTAATTAAAATAGGTTTAGTTTACTCTTTAGGATTCTCTCTAATAAGTTTAGGTAGGTCTACTTTACCCTACCCTCTATATAGGTTACCGGTAGGGCTTATATCGCTTTATAAGGCGACTATAGTATCTAGTTAGTTCGATATCTTACTAATAGATAAATATTCTTAGACCTCTTTAGAAGAGAGATTATAATTATAAGAAAAGAGATAGAAAGAAGTATAAGAATATATTAATATTAAAGATAATCTCTACTATCTCTTCGTCTACTCTAAGCCGGCTATAAATAGGTATAGATTATATAATTACTTTTATACTATATAATATCTAACTTTCTTTCTAAATTACTTTATATTATCCTTAAAGCTAAACGGATTATTATTAGTAATAAGAATATATTACTCTTTATATTAGATAGTTATAAAGGAAGTATCTTTAATAGGGTTATTAAACGAATAGTCCTTCGAAGGAATAAGGCTATAGCTAAAGAAAAACCTAAAACTACTAAATTTTAACTTAGAGCTAATATTATTAAAGCTCTTAAGAGTTTTCGTAGAATAAATACTTTTAAAGACGTTCTACTCTTCGCTATCGCCGAAAGTATAGATCCTACTATAGTAGTAGCTAGGAAAGATATAAAATAGTTTACTATATTTAATAATTAAATTTATAATAACTTTTACTCTTCTACCTAGTTTAATACTATACTATTAGGAAGTTCCTTCGTTTATACTAATCTATATAGAAATTACTATAGGGGGTTAGCTAATACTAACTAGTCTTTCTAGTATATCTAGAATACTACTAACTAATATAGTAAGTCTACTAATATTTAATTTACTAGTATCTCTAGTAACCCCTTACCTTAGCCTCTAGCCTAGCTAAGAAACCTAAATCTAACTACTTTATTTACTAACTACTTTTTAATCCCTTCTTTGTTACCGCCCCCTATATAGACTACCTAGAATAGAATATTAGAAAAGAGGGCTTATAGAAGCTAAAGAAGTATAGAATATTATAAATAAATATACTCTAATATTATAGAACTAGTTACTTAAGGAATTTACTATTAGAATATAAACGTAATACCTAGATAGTAGTACTAGGGAACTTTAACTACTCTAGATAGGAAAATTAGAGGAATTATTAATAGCTAGAACTTTAGTAACTAAATCTAGACTTAATTAGCTTAGTCTTAATAGGGCTCTAGTAGTATTTCGTTATTTAAGATAGTTAAGTTATTTATTAGAATTATAGAATTAAGCGACTCGGAATAGGAAGACTTTAGTATATAGGTTTAGGTATTAAATATTAGTAAAGTAGAAGGAGATAGATTTATACCTTCTATTATTCTTACGGCTACTACTTAACTACGATTATCTATACGAAAATCCCTATTAGAAAAGGTAAAAGGAAAATAGCCTACTAGTATTACTAAGTCTAGTAGATTTAAGGCCCCGATAGTTAAGTATAAAATATATAGTTATATCTCTAAGAACGTAGAATAATAGAATAGTAAAGGAGAATCGGATATAGATTTAGACTTAGAAAATAATAAACTAGACGTAACCCTTAAAACTTACTACTAGAACTACTAAAGAAAACTCGTAAGCTTAGGAACCTAACTCTTAAGTAGTATATTATAAAGAAAGATAAAGCTACTAATAGAATATATATAGTAGGGAATATCCTCTAGTAATTAGTCTAGCTTAGTCTTTAGGATACTATTATTTATATTCTAGTATTTAGAGATCTCTTATATAAATCCCTACTAGAATAGTTAACTAATAATATCTATCCTAAAATAAAAGAAATAGAATAAAGGTAATAGGAAAAGGCTATTAAAAGAAAAAGGAAAATAGAAGAATAATATAAAGTAGACGGAATAAAATAAGGAGTAGGAATTATAGTACTATACTTAGAAGAGTAGAAACTAACTTTAGAAATAGTTTTTTATATTAATAAAGATAATAACTATTCTCGCGTCTCTATAAAAAGCCCTACCTTAATAGCTCGGATTAGAAAACTAGAAATTAAGGCTTTATATAATACTAGAGCCGAAGTAAACGTTATATCTAAAGGAGTTATAAGGAGTTATAATTTAGTAATTAATAGTATTAAGTAGGACGTCTAGAGACTAGTCTTAGATAAGCTTAAAGTTACTAATAGGAGGAGAGTTCCTCTAGTTAGCTAGATTAGTACGCGTATATAGATTACTAGAGTAGACTTCGATTATAAGAATATAATCTTTATAGTACTTAGAGACTATTCTTATAGAATAATACTTAATAAGCCTTTCTCGGTACGGAGCTATCTCGTTATATAGGCTATAACTACCTTATAGAGTAATCGTTATATAATTAATAGACTATTTTATACTAAGAATCTTACTCTATATAATAGTCGTATTTAAAGGTTCTACTATATATACTCGATCGCTTATTTAATACTAAGAATATTTCTTAATTTATTTATAGACGTCGTTATAGTATCTTTCCTAGTAATATCGATTCTAAATAAGTACTATAGTAGTTTCGCGCCCTTTATAGCTATATTTATTATAGAGAGCGATAATAATTTCCTTTTACTAGTCCTAATTATTAATTACGTAATAGTAGGCTTATTCTTATTTACCTCGCTTAGATAGTTACCGTCTAGCTATAAGGTAGCCTATTACCTTTCTTTTTATAGCTATAATTTATTTACCTTTAAAGTAGTCCGTAATTTTTAATATTATAAGCTAGTTAGTAATCGTTTAATATTCTATAGTATATTTTCTATCTAATCCTTTCTAAGATTCTAATAAACTAAATTCTCTATATTTTTTATTCTAATCTATAGAACTTTCGCTACTAGTATTATTATTATTTTCTAGGCTAGGTACGGTTATTAGGTAGAGCTAGATTATATACTATAGGTTACGCTTATAGATATAAATACTAGAATAGTAAAGGGCTCTAAGTCGTCGATTAATAAAATCCTCGATATTAAAGTTAGGAATAGTAGGGATATTCTTTTTAGCTATATTACTAAATTAGTAGGAAAGTCTATTAGCTACTATATTCTTTTTTCTAGGAATATATTAAATATTAAAATTCTATATCTAAATCTATATAAGTTATCGTATAACTAGAGATCTAGCTATATCTAAAGATATTCTATTAAGTTAATAGATTAAAGTCCGGGTATCCGTTTCGACTACGAAATACGTTCCCTAAAGATAAAAATAGAATTTTTTAAGTATATATAAAAGGGTATAGTATTCTAGTTTAACTATATCGTATTTTCTTTCTAATAGTAACTAGATTCTACTTTTATATTAGTATAGATATCTCTTACCTAGTCTATCTAGTTATTATAGAACTACTCCCTATCCTTCTTTTAAAGTATCTACTATAAGAATAATCTCGCCTAAATCTAATTAATATATAACTAGTTATAGTATAAGTATAGTCGTAAGTACTTTCTAAAGAGATTTTATTACCTTATTTTATTCCTTTCTTTAATAGAATTCTAAGTCTTTCTTAAATAATACGAAGATAGGTTTCGAAATAATAGTAAAATCTTATATCTAGATTTAATAATAGATATAGACTCTAATAAAAGCTCTTATAGACTTAATAGACTTAGAAGTTAACTAGTTTAAAATAGTAGTTATTTTAAAAATATTTAAGTATCTTCCTTCTTAATCGTAATAGTATTTAACTATATTTATACCCTCTTTATAAATATCGAACCTTTCTCCTAATATTATTACTCCTACGCGTTTAATATCTATAAGGACTATATCTAGCCTAATTATATATTTTAAAACTTTTTAATATACTCCTTTAAGTTTAGATTCTTTATTATTATTATACTTTTTTAGTATTCTAGTAATTATATCGTCTACGTAAATATCGCTATACCTAAACTAGTAAGAAATAATTATTTTAGATATATAGTAAAATTAGGCTACTAAGTTTATTATACCTTAAGGTAAAGTAGTTATTCGTAAAAGACTAAATAGGTATATAAATAAGGTAAAATTATAACTTTTTTTAGTAAGTTCTAACTAGTCGTATCTAGAGAAACGGTTAGTAAGTAATATCTATACGTATCTAGTAAACGAGTTAGAAAATTTATTAGCTATTAGTAGTATATTCGCGTCCCTAATAGTAACTATATTAATATTTATAGCGCTATTAATTAGTCGATACTTACCGTTTTTCTTTAAAACTAAAAACTATAGGTTATAGTATAAGGTATAATTAGGCTTAAGTCTTTCCGTTTTAATTCTTTCGTAAAATATTTAACGAATTTCGCTTAATAGAGCTTTAGGGATATTAAAAGGTTTCGCTTACTAAGGTTTATAGTTTACTACCTAGATAACTTATACTAGTACTATTTCTTTTCTAATCTTACTATATTCTTCGAAGCTCTATATAAGGATAGGTTTTTATCGTATAAGTATTTCCTTAACTAGTAATTATTCGTTTAGGCTAAGAGACTAATTAATATATATATTCTTAAACTAGAGTTCCGTAAGCCGAGTCTAATAAAGAAAGTAGGTATAGTACTTCTCGAGGAATCTATTAAAGTAATAGTAAGATTCTATACTAAACTATTCTTTTAGTATTATATCTCTCTAATCTATATTACCGCTAGGTATAGATCTATTAGTAAGTTAAATATTCTAAGGTTAAATCTTATCTACTTTCTTTTTATATATACTATTTAAATATTTTATTCTATATTTTATCGGGGAGCTAGTCGAAAATAAGAAAATCCTTAGAGAAAATAAATTCTATTTATCTAAGTATTTAAAAGTTAGTAATCCGGTCCGGGGCTTTATAGGTATAAGGTAATAATAGGTAAAAATTCTATACTTTATTTCTTATTCCTATAGAAGTTTATCCCTTTCTTTCTATAGTATTATCTTATTTACTATAGTAGCTATATTAAGTCTAGTTATAGTATAAGTTTTATTATATAGAAGTCTCCTAAAGTCTAGTAGTAAGAGAAACTTATTATAGATTAGGTTATTAAAAGGCTATTCGTATATTTTCTAGCCCGACTTTAGTACTAAAAGTCTTAGATTTCTTATATATATAGTAGATATCCTTTTAAGACCTAGGACTCTACCTTCTTATTTTTTAAATTATTCGAATTAAAATTATCTTCCTAGTCTAAATAAGTATAAGGGATTCGAAGACTAGACTTATACCTATTATATAGAAATTCTAAAATAACTACTTACTATATAATACTCTATTCGCTGTTTATAGAGAATACTTTATACGAGATACTACTATCCGCCTTAGCTTATATAATAAGACGGCTCCGTACTAAGAAAGGCTTACTAAGTATTATTCCCTAAAAATAGTCTTTAAGTACTATAAAGACTATATTCTTATAATCGAAGTTTACTCTAGTAATTTATATACGCGTACTAGTCTAGCTAACTAGAGGAACTCTCCTTCTATTAGTAACTTTAAGCTTATCTAAGACTAGTCCCTAGATATCCTACTTAATACTATTAATTACTAATTTATAACTCCTTATAACTCTTTTAGATATAACGTTTACTTTAGCTCTAGTATTATATAAAGCCTTAATTTCTAGTTTTTTAATCTAAGCTATTAAGGTAGGGCTTCTTATAAAAACGCGAGAATAGTTATTATCTTTATTAATATAAAAAACTATTTCTAAAGTTAGTTTCTACTCTTTTAAGTATAGTACTATAATTCCTACTTCTTATTTTATTCCGTCTATTTTCTATTATTTTTCTATTTTCCTTTTTCTTTTAATAGCCTTTTTCTATTTCCTTCGTTCTATTTCTTCTATTTTAGGATAGATATTATTAGCTAACTATTCTAGTAGGGACTTATATAAGAGATCTTTAAATACTAGAATATAAATAATAGTATCCTAAAGACTAAGCTAGACTAATTACTAGAGGATATTCTCTACTATATATATTCTATTAGTAGCCTTATCTTTCTTCGTAATATACTACTTAAGAGTTAGATTCCTAGACCTATAAGTTTTCTTTAGTAGTTCTAGTAGTAAGTTTCTAAGAGTTATATTTAGTTTATTATCTTCTAAGTTTAAATCTATATCCGAGTCTCCTTTACTATTCTATTATTCTACGGTCTTAGAGATATAACTATATACTTTATACTTAACTATTAGGGCCTTAGATCTACTAGACTTAGTAATACTAATAGGCTATTTTCCTTTTACTTTCGCTAATAGGGATTTTCGTATAGATAATCGTAGTTAAGTAGTAACCGTAAGAATAATAGAGGGTATAAATCCGTCTCCTTCTATATTACTAATATTCGATATCTAAACCTATATACTAATATCTTCCTATTCTAAGTCGCTTAATTCTATAATTCTAATAAATAACTTAACTATCCTAAATAACGAAATACTATTAGGGCCCTATTAAGACTAAGCTAATTAAGTCCGAATTTAGTTACTATAGTTCTAGCTATTAATAATTCCTCTAATTTTCCCGTCTAGAGCGGCTAAAGTTCTCTAGTATTACTATTTAGGTATTATATTTATATTCTAATAGTAGATTCCTTAAGTAACTAGTTCTATAATATTAGGGTATATCTATTCGTAATATTCTATACTTCTTTAGCTTCTATAAGCCCTCTTTTCTAATATTCTATTCTAGGTAGTCTATATAGGGGGTAGTAATAAAGAAGGGATTAAAGGGTAGTTAATAGATAGGGTAGTTAGGTTTAGGTTTTTTAGCTAGGCTAGAGACTAAGGCTAGAAGTTACTAGGAATACTAATAGACTAAATATTAGTAGACTAACTATATTAGTTAGTAGTATTTTAGATATACTAGAAAGACTAGTTAGTATTAGCTAGCCCCCTATAGTAATTTCTACGTAGATTAATATAAACGAAGGAACTTCCTAATAGTATAGTATTAAACTAGGTAGAAAAGTAAAAGTTATTATAGATCTAATTATTAAGTATAGTAAACTATTTTATATCTTTCCTAGCTACTACTATTATAGGATCCGTACTTTTAGTAATAGTAAAGAGTAGGATATCCCTAGAAGTATTCGTTCTACGAAAACCCTTAAGGGCTTTAATAATATTAGCCCTAAATTAAGATTTAGTAGTTTTAGGTTTTTCTTTAGCTATAGCCTCGTAGTAAACGAGATAATACTATAGAAAGATAGAGATAAGCTTCTATAGGAATAAAGAATAAAGTATAGAATATTTACCTATTATTACCTTATACCCGTAAAGTCCCGGACTAGATTACTAACTATTAAATACTTAGATAAATAGGATCTACTTTTTTTAAGGATTTCCTTATTTTCGACTTACTCCCCGATAAAATATAGAATAAAATACTTAAATAGTATATATAAAAAGAAAGTAGATAAGATTTAATCTTAAAACGTTTAACTTACTAATAGATCTATACCTAGCGGTAATATAGATTAGAGAGATATAATACTAAAAGAATAGTTTAGTATAGAACTTTACTATTATCTTAATAGATTCCTCGAGAAATACTACGCCCGCTTCCCCTATTAAACTCGACTTATAGAATTCTAGTTTAAGAATATACGTATTAATTAGTCTCTTAGCCTAAATAAACGATTACTAGTTAAAGAAATACTTATATAATAAAAACCTACCCTCGTATAGAGCTTCGAAGAATATAATAAGATTAGAAAAAAAAAAGTACTAGTATAAATTATCTAGGTAGTAGACTATAAATCTTAGTAAGCGAAACCTTTTAATATCTCTAAGGCTCTATTAAGCGAAATTTATTAGATATTTTATAAAAGAATTAAAATAGGAAGACTCGAGCCTAGTTACGTCTTATACTATAACCTATAGTTTTTAGTTTTAAAGAAAAACGGTAAGTATCGACTAATTAATAGCGCTATAAATATTAATATAGTTACTATTAGGGACGTAAATATACTATTAATAGCTAATAAATTTTCTAACTCGTTTACTAGATACGTATTAATATTACTTACTAACCTTTTCTCTAGATATAACTAGTTAGAACTCGCTAAAGAAAGTTATAATCTTACCTTATTTATATACCCGTTTAGACTTTACGAATAACTATTTTACCTTAAAGTATAACGAACTTAGTAGCCTAATTTTATTATATATTTAAAATAATTATTTCTTACTAGTTTAAGTATAGTAATATTTACGTAGACGATATAATTACTAGAATACTAAAAGAGTACGATAATAATAAGGAATCTAAACTTAAAGAAGTATATTAAGAAGTTTTAGAATATATATTTAGGCTAGATATAGTCCTTATAGATATTAAACGCGTAGGAGTAATAATATTAGGAGAAAAGTTCGATATTTATAAAAAAGGCGTAAATATAGTTAAATACTATTACGATTAAGAAGGAAGATACTTAAATACTTTTAAGATAGCTACTATCTTAAACTAATTAACTTCTAGGTCTATTAAGTCTATAAAAGTCTTTATTAGAGTCTATATCTATTACTAAATTAAGATATAAGATTTTACTATTATTTTAAAACCTATCTTCGTATTATTTAAGAAAGACTTAGAATTCTATTAGGGAAAGGAATAAGATAAGATAATATAATCTCTTTAGAAAATACTTACGACTATACCCGTACTACGACTAGATATATATAAACTAGATTTAAGTAAAATTATTCTTATAGTAGATATTTTAGAAGAAGGATAGGGAGCGGACTACTCCCTAAAGGGGTAGGTTAGGGTAGGTTATAGGATAGAGAACCCGCCCTATTACTAAGTTAGATTTTAATAGGTTAGGGCGGGGTCCTAGGGCGAGTTATAGTTTAAAAGAAAACCCGCCCCGTTCGCCCCGTTCGGGTTTTCTACGTAATTTATATAGGGTTATATATATAGATATATTAATATATTATATACTTATTAGATAGAGTATAACCTAGAGATTATTTTAAGTAGTTAAAAAATTAAAATATATATAATAGATCTATAGTTATTAAGGTTTCTAGAAAAAAATCCCGGGTTCCCCTCTTAAAACGCGGTTCTATAATAACTAGACGAACTAGGTAAGAGATATCTATACTAATATAAAAGTAGAATCTAGTTACTATTAGAAAGGAAATATAATATAGTTAAACTAGAATACTACGCCCTTTTATATATATTTAAAAAATTCTATCTTTATTTTTAAGGAACGTATTTCGTAGTTAAAACGGACGCCCGGACTTTAATCTATTAACTTAATAGAGTATCTTTAGATATAGCTAGATTTCTAGTTATATAATAGCTTATATAAATTTAGATATAGAATTTTAATATTTAATATATTCCTAGAAAAAAGAATATAGTAGCTAATAGACTTTCCCGCTAATTTAGTAATATACCTAAAAAGAATATTTCTACTATTTTTAACTTCGATATCGAGGATTTTATTAATCGACAACTTAGAGCCCTTTACTATTCTAGTATTTATATTTATAAGTATAACCTATAGTATATAATCTAGCTCTATCTAATAACCGTATCTAGCCTAGAAAATATTAATAATACTAGTAGTAAAAGTTCTATAAATTAGAATAAAAAATATAAAGAATTTAGTTTATTAGAACCTTAGGAAGGATTAGATAGAGAATATACTATAGAATATTAAGTAATTACTAACTAGCTTATAATATTAAAAATTATAGACTACCTTAAATATAAATAAATTATAGCTATAAAAAGAAAGGTAATAGGCGACCTTATAGCTAGATAGTAACTATTTAAGTAAGGTAAATAAAAATAAGCCTACTATTATATATCTAATAATTAGGACTAGTAAAAGGAAATTATTATTACTCTCTATAATAAATACGGCTATAAAGGGCGTAAAACTACTATAGTACTTATTCGGAATCGATATTACTAGAATAGATACTATAATAACGTCTATAAATAGATTAAGGAATATCCTTAGTATTAAATAAGTAATCGAGTATATATAGTAGAACCTCTAAATATAACTATTATATAGAGTAAGATTCTTAGTATAAGATAGTCTATTAATTATACGATAATTACCCTATAAGATAGTTATAGCTATCTTATCTAGGTAAGAAAGGAATTAAGTAATTAGTTTAAAATAAAAGTATTTCGTTTAGTACCTACGTCTAAGAATATCGTAGGTTTTATTTTTAAGGAACTAATCTATTAATAGGGTATTATATCTAAGATTAGGGTTAATAGAGGTCCTAAAAATAAGCTATATATTAATATACTCCTAAAACTATATAATATTAGGAAGATTAAGATTTCGCTATATAATAGTTAAGGCTAAGGAGGAATTAAATAGTCTAACTTAATAATATAAGAAGCCTTCTAATAAGTAATAAACGGGAATTAAAAACCTTAGAAAAATTTATTACTAGCTATACTTTAGGCTAAACGAATAACGATTAATAGAATAACTAGTATAACTCTAGTTAGAATAATACTTAGTAAGGAATATATCCTTCCGATCGAACTAAAAATAGTTATATAGTAAAACCTCCTTTAGTCTATAATTAGGATAATAGAATACCTTCTTTTTCTACGAGTAAAGTAACTAGATTAGAGAGTAGAAGACCTCTAGGAAGCTACTATAAGGTAGAAATATATAAGATAAAAAGTAAATAAGTATTAGGAATTATAATATTAGACTAGAATATATATTAAAAACCTAGATATAGGATAGCTCGTCCTCTTATATAATACGAAAATTATTAAGGATTTTAGATCTAAGTTAAATTTTATATAGGTCGGTCTATACTATATTATAGAAGTATATAAGGATAAGAGAACTAGATTACTTATTAGTAGCTACGTACTTAAGGAACTAAATAGAATTTTAGTATATAAAATAATCTAAGGAAATAGGATTAGGATCTTCTACTAGTAGGATAGGTCTAAAGGTAATAATCTCCTTAATACTAGTTAGGAGTATAGAATAGAACGAGAATATAAATAGGAATAAGATAATACTTACTTAAATAAGGATATAGAATAGGAATAGGAAAAGTAACCTAGTAATAAGGACCTAGATATACTAGTTCGTCGATCTAGACTATAAGTAATTATTCCTAGACTAGAAGGATTTAACCCTAGTTAATACGAGAATTACTAGGAACTATAAAGAAGTATTTAATTCGTAAATAACTTATAAATACTTATAATATAGAAAAGGAAACGATTAGAAAATAAATATAATATATTAAGCTAATAAACTTATATAATATACCTTAATCGAACCTATTATTTATATATTAGTATAAAAGAACTCTATATATAGGTCTAAGGGTCCTATATACCTTTTTAATCCTCTCGTCCTCTATTTTATATACTTTCGACTATCCTCCGCTCTATATTTTATTAAACTTTTTCTAATTTATATACTTTTAGTTTTTCTCCGTACTATACGCCTTAAATATCCTCCTCTACTCTATATATTTTATTCGTATATTATTAACTTTTCTTTACTTTAAAACGACTTAAATATCCTCTACTACTTTATACCTTTCGATTCTCCTCCGTATATTAGGAATTACTACGACCTAATATCCTCTATAACTATTAAATATATCTATCTCTACTAAGTAGATACCTATCTAATAAGTAGCTTATAATTTAGTAAACCTTAAGTATATATATATTTATTAAAGTCTATATTCTTAGTTAAGTCTAATATTAGTTTAGTCCTACTTATTCTCTAGAAGGTATTTATACCCCTTAAGGTCCTCCTATACGGTTTATCTTAGGTTCCTTAATAGTCTTTAGTTTAAGCTTTAATAAGATTATATTTATTTATTAATCCTACTTAGTCCTTAAGCTTATATCTATAAAACCTAGGATTTATACTTAAGGGAATCTATTTATCGATCTTTCTATTCGGACCCTTTTACTTATTAATCCTACTTAGTCCTTAAGCTTATATCTACGAAACCTAGGGTTTATATTTAAAAGAATACTTTTATTATTCCTCCTACTTTAGCCCCTTTAATAGCTTCTTACTCTTTAATAGCCCTTCTAGTAGCGCTAATAATTTATATCCTATCCTCTATCTAAGTCTCCCTACTTTTATATTCTTAGATTAGAATAGATCTATATAGTCCTTAAGAGGATAATCCTATAGGTTAAAGTAGTTATATTCTCCTAATTCGCTACTTAGTCTTTTACTACTTAGACTTTTACTACTTAGTTTTTTACTACTTAGACCCTACCTCCTAACTATTCTTAGTTAAATTAATAGTATTCTTTACTATTATACTAGTCTAGCTTTACGCTTAAACGGACTTAGTTAGGTATTACTTTTATAAAACTTAACTTTAGCTATTTTAGGGACTATATTAGTTTATACCTTCCTTCTTAGATTCTAAGAGATTTAATATTCGGGTACTTAACTCGATATAATATCTTTATCTCTAGATACCTTTATATAAGGCGGACTATACCCTAGTATATATATTATAATAGTTCGATTCCTAGATAGCTAGCTTTATAGTAGACGTTTATTACTTTTCTTTTTTATCGGAATAGGAAGTAGAATAGGAATAAGGATAATAGATAATAATATTATTAAATAAGAAAATAGAATATTACCGGGAACGTATAATATACTAATATAATATACGTTAGTACGATATAAGGGAATAATACTACTATTAATAAGATAGGAACTAGATTACTATATTACTATATAATAATAAAAACTTAGGAGTAGGATAATAGTAATATAGAACTACTATAATACTATAATTTACTAGAGTAGAGAATAGAATAATAACTAGTAAATAGAAGAATTTAATAATAATACTAAATATAGGAACTAAATTACTAGTACTACGCGTATAAGGGAATAGAATAGTAACTTAAATAATATAATAATATAATCTAATTTTTATTACTTACTTTAACTCTAGACTCTCTCTTTTTTACCCTTAACTACCTTATCTATCTCTTTATAAACTACTTTATCTATCTCTTTACGAAACTTTTAAAGATCCTATTACTTTACCTTTATATAGTAGCTAAGCGGTAGAAGTTAATAGTAATCTAATACTATATTATCTATACTTATCTTATCTATATATAAAGGCGATAGTAATAAGTATAGTAAGAGATAGAATTATAGGTAAACTAATAGCTAAAAAGGGACTCCTCCTATTATAATATCTAAGTATTTATAGGTATAGCGAGTACGCTAAAAAGGCGTATATAATAATACTTAATTATAAGGCGTAAGCCCTTATAGTATTTAGTCCTTATAATTATCCCCCCTCTTAATAGATCTAGTCCCTAGATCCTATTAAGTAGATATTAGTAGAGAGCTAATCTCGGAACCTAGCTATATATATAGTATAGCTATTAGTAGTATATAGTAGCTATACGTATTAGGTATAAGGCCGCCTAGTATAGCTCTAGATTTTAAAAATTTCTAACTTAATACTAAAAAAATTTATTTTAGTTAACTACTAACGTATAAACCCGTAGTAAGTAGTCTATACGTAGGCGTATTAATAATAATAAGAATATAAATCTTAACTATTTTTATTTCTTTCTTCTTCTTTAACTTACTAATATATATACTTACTTCTAGTATTTAATTTATATACTTCTTATATAACCCTCGTACTCCTCTTTTAACCTTTACTATAAACTAATAAGTTACTAAGGAAATCCTTATATATAATAAGCGTTTTAGCGCCCTTATATATATCTACTATACGCGTAACTCGTAACGCGTAGGCTCCTATAATACCCTATTACTATAAAAGTATAACTACTATAACTATAGCTACTATAACTACGTCCCTATAAATATATATATACTTAGTATATTCTAATCGCTTTAGCTTTTACTAACTTTAATAAATTCTTAAATAGTTCTATCCTATAGTAAATATATTATTAGAAACCGCGTCTTAAATTACTAATAGTAAGTTTACGTATACTTAGCGCGTCTTTAATATATTTCCTTTTCTATTATTTTTTAAGGGTCTAGCTAATATATTTTTTAGAGTAGCTATTAATAGAGAAATACTTAACTCGCTATTATAAATAGTTCGACCGTATTATAATCTAGTAGCTTACTACTAAGGGTAAGAAGGATAGGTCTAGTAAGACTAAGTTTAAAGCTAATAATAACTCCCTAGCTATACTAGCCCTACTCGAGTAATATATAGTAATAGATACTCTTAGGGATATCGCTAACTAGTTAAAATAAATTATAAGTTTAATATTACTACTTACTTAGTATATACTAACCGTATATAGAATAAGGATACTATTATTACCTTTTATAATAGTTAATTCTCTAGGGACTAGGTTTTATTTAATACCCTATAGTTAACTAGTAGGTAGTATATTATACGTAAGGACCCTACTATAGATATATATAATATAGCTAATAATAAGACTAATAACTATTAGGTCCCTATTAGAGAGGATAAATATATAAAGGAGTAGTTAGTTAATAAATATACTAGTAGTATACTTCTTATTTAGTAAGCTTAAGTTAATAGTAGGTAGCTATTATATTTAAGTATAAGTATATTTATATAATTTTTCTTTGCTAGAGCTTAGTTAGAATATATTAATAGTATATATCTTATTAGTACTCCCTATACGTCTTTATACTAAGCCGCTTTATAGCTATAATCTATTTAATTTTATTTATTTTAAGTACTTTCTAGATCTCCTTACTCCTAACTCTTTAAAGTTATTTTAGGTTAACCCCTAAACCTATATAGGTTCTATACGTACTATATATAATTCGAATTCCTTAATAAGTTTACTAGAATTTTCTATATCTTTTTTTAGGGTCTACTAATTAAAGTCTTCTAGGTATCTAACTTATTTTATAAGATATTAGTATATAGTTCTTTTATACCTCGTATTAATAATCTTTTCTACTTTTTATTCTTCTTTACTCTCTACTAATTCTAGTAGGGGTAAATACTTAATCTCTCCCCCTACTCTTTAGTAGTATTTCTCTAGTAGGGATACTATAAATATAGGATATATTTTATAGTAGGTAGAAGTAAAAGCCTATAAGCTTATAAGCCTATAGGTTTTATTACCCTAAAAGGCCCTATTATTCGCTAGGATAGCTTCTTAGGGTTAGGGTTAGGGTTAGGGTTAGGGTTAAGGGTTAGGGTTAGGGTTAGGGTTAGGGTTAGGGTTAGGGTTAGGGTTAGGGTTAGGGTTAGGGTTAGGGTTAGGGTTAGGGTTAGGGTTAGGGTTAGGGTTAGGGTTAGGGTTAGGGTTAGGGTTAGGGTTAGG